>PQWD01006353.1:0-29667 GCA_019425675.1 Leucinodes orbonalis | reverse complement strand
CATTTTTCAAAGGCATTTTGTACTGCCTCTCGTGTATTGAATTTGACCACCAAACAGTGACCATCACATTTCTAGGGGTAAGTTTTCTTTACCTTGCCAATTTGACGCAAATCAGCCCATATTTTTTGACGCTAACGACGAAAGCTGCTGCTAATTCCGCCGTAAATTGAGTAGCATCAGCTTCTACAATCGCACTTAATCACCATTGTCGACCAACGTCTTCGGACGACCGCGAGGTTCATTTTTCAGGTCGTAATTCCAAACAATAACGGGTGGTGCGTTGATTTGTAGTGTAAACGTCGTTGATTTTGCTTGCCACTTGTTGTTGCCTCAAGCGACGGTATTTATATTTCATAATTACTCGAATTGCGTTGAAAATAAAAAACTTATCAATAAAAAATTACTACTTAATAAATTATTTTGATTTGACAATTACAGTACTTACTGCAGAACGGCATTTCATAGGTAAAGACTATTAAATGTTTAACCAGTAGACCTATAATATGTACATGTATTCAGTTATTGTAATATTCTTTTTTGGATAAAATAAAGATTATTACATGAAAATAAATGAATTAAAAGACATTTATAAATAATAAAGTTATTTATTCCAATGATTAAAGTTTTAATCATTAGTATAACAAATATATGAAATCAAATTTTAGTATAAATAAAATGTATAATGATCAGTGATATTATGGTATGACTCTCGATTATTAAAGTTTTTATTTTTATGAAGGTTTTTCATTATGAATTATAATGTGATTAATTAAGTATTTTGGGACCTTCGATGGAAGAGTTGAAAAGTTATGTGAGAAAATGCGTACCTTCTGTTCATTATAAAAGCCTGAGTTTCAATTTTGAAAACAGGATTTTAAGGCATGACATGTATTTTAAAGATAGTCCAATAAGTTTGTACGAGTATTTTAATAAGTGTTAGCATATTGCATTACCTTTTATGTTTGATTAAGATGGCTCTATTAAAATTAAATGTAATAAGTCTCCATTGCAAATCTAGTTTGCAGTAAATTATTCAATAATGCGTTCGAGGCGCTCGGTGTTTACCGGTTTTAATTAAACGGTGGTGTTTTATGCGGGAGTTTGTACGCAATTTGTATTATTGCGACTTGGGAATACGAGTATGTCGCTTTATTAAATTATAATTATTATAAAGTAACAGTTGTATGAAAGTGTTATTTTGGACTACTTAATAAAGATCGTGTAACTATTCGAGCTTATGTGGATTGTCCTTGATTCATATATGGACATCTCAGAAAACTATTGCTTGAAGTTCAAGAAAGGCTTGCCAGCTTTGTTTTAAGTATATTCAGAGGGTTAACGTCATCTCTTAAAGCAGCATTAATACATATAATGATACGTCAGCATTTTTTTACCAGAAAACATATTTATATTTATACTATTCATAAGTTTCCGAGTGCCTTCGCTTCACCACAATAAGAATTTAAATTAAATTAGTGACTAGTTACAGTTTATTTAATTACTGGATACTTTATTTCTACCCTCCCGCCTCATTAGTACCTATTCATTACTAATGTGTGGGTGTTTAAGTACCTATAACACATGATAATATGTTTGCATGCTGAAAACAGTATTTCGTATAAGTATTACAATTGTTCTACAGTAAAAGTTAATTTAGTGAAAAACAGAATTATACTGTTCAAAACAGTGTAGCTGGCTAACCTAGTTAAAGGGGACCTGAGCTCGCTATGGAACACTAGCAAGAGATGCAGCGGGTAGTCATTTAGTTACCATTATTGTCGGAAGCCAAGAATCAATTTAAGATGCTGCGACATCATAGTTTATTATTTTAGTGACGCAATTTTGCTTGTGCGATCGAATCGTAGGTCGAAAGCCGGACATCGGGACTAGCTGTGCGCACGGCACTCCCCTACATACATGAACATAAAAATGTTTGCGGACTTAACGTTATTTTAATTTATATGTGTGACAGCATCTTGTCGAAGATGTTTGGGCAACATGATGAAACAAGTTTATAATAAACACATTTAATGACTGCAAACATTTTGTATCTTTGTCTAGTCAAATGTTATGTAATGAGCTTTCGCAAGTCCTCCGGCGGAAGCGTCCTACGCTACGCTTGCCAAGACGCGGTGTCCACTCCAGACTCGTCTTCTTCAACGCCATGGGTTCTGAAATTACGTGACCAGCGCTTTGCCACTTCAACTTACTGCTCCGCCGGGCTATGTCGGTAACTTAGTGCTTTATGGATAAGATCATTTTCTTATCATATCCATAAGAGAGACCTGAACATAGCCCCTCCATAGTACGTTATGACTTTAAACTTTGAACCAAATTCGTAGTCAGTGTCATGTCTTAGCTGCGTATGCTATTACGGGTAGGATGTATTGCTCTTAATACTTTATGAATATTGTGAACGATACTATCGATAGTCATTTCTATATTGAGCTACGATACTATATAGTATTCTTAAGATAAATATGTCTATCGCTCTGTATTATTTTAGTTATTGTTATTATTTAGCATAACAGATTATTATAATTTTGATTGAATCGATAAATTACCATAATAAAACAGATTCATATTGAACGATAATGTTTCTCGTTTATTCATACTAGACCTCTTCGTATATCTTAGTTTCGTTGCGCTTAGATAATTAGACTCTAGCCAGCTTCCATAGTGGGATCGGCCGCATAATCGCGATGCTTTTATGGAATTCTAAGCCGATAATCGGTGAAAAATGTCGTCAGAAAACGATTTTAAATACCTTCACATTTTGCTGTACATTCAATTTACTTCGAACCGCCTTGTTAGCTAATGACAGTAATGCACCCATTATGTATTTAAGGGAAAAACTTGCTTGCTAAATAAGAAGAGACAGGGCTCATCTTGACACGGTATGTATTAGGTACGTGTGTTGTGATAGCATTTGATAGGTTATCTATTCTGTGGTGATACATTAATTAAATTATTGCTGAATACAAAAAAAAATGTATTGCTACAAAAACCAAATGTATTAAGTTTAGTATGCCTAATGTAAGACAAGTAGAAACTAATATTACTCTTCAAACCGGAAATCAGAATTAGCTAATTATTATGTTTCCTTGTAAGTACTATAAGTATGTTTATAGTAGACTTCAGTGGGACCTCATATTGAATCTCTGGCTTGAAGACTTAGCTCACAGCATATGCTGTTAGGAAAATAAGACTTGACAGATGTTAAAACAGCAGGTTGGTATATTTTAGTAACTTTCAAAGTGTACTCTATATGAATATTGTCAGGGTGCAGCTAATGACAATCAAATCATTTCATACTCCAAAAAAGAAGTCGCGCTATTTAAACTTGAGCCCCGTGATTCTCTCAAAGAACTTTCAAAGCACAATAATTACTCCAATCTGTTTCATCTTTGTTATTTAAAATTATTTCTATTCAATATGTAAATAACTGCCTCAGGAAATGACACTTTGCAATTTTTCCCAGTTAGATATTGCAGACTGAATCAACTGATTGTCCGAAAAGAAAAATGATTTTGTGCTTCGGACGGCTCGTTAAGCCGTAGGTTCCAGCTACAATCAAAAAAGAAAGTAGCCATTTACACCCACCAATCCGCATTGATCCATTATGGTGGGTTACCTACGACCCAATCTCCCTTAACTGGAGGCCGTTATAAGCTGATGATAAAAAAAACGGTAAAAATAACTATATTTTTTTTATATTCTGTTTTTTTTTTGTTTACAAAAAGACATCTCTAGGCACAGTTACCTGTATAGTATACAGAGAAAATGCAATGAACCTAAATGTGTTCCAGTGGGTTCTTCACTGTTGGTAATCACATCTATGTCTATGATAAATTAGCCTCTAGACCTTTATTTTTTATTATGTAATTAATACCAAAACCGTAAGTCGACCGGCTGTTATCGTCTAGCTAGAATTTAGAACGTGAAACCCTGCTTAATTCATCTAATTCGATAGATCCACCAAGAACGTTGGATGGGGTCAATTATCCATTTATCCTTTTAACGAAATTGATAAAACGAAACTAACTCGGGTGATTTTAATTGATCGAATGTGCAGGCACAGTTTAAAACGTATTTTATTGATGCTTCTCCTCCATCTTAATCGTTTAGAGATTAAATGATAAATTAGAGGCATGATAACAGTACTACTCAATAATTGTCCTAGGTACCTTGATCAAAAAAATACAAACATGTTAAATACCTATTTATAAAGTCTAAGAAATAATCTTTTAGCTTAAAAATATAATTTTAATAATATCTTCTAATTCATCATCGTCAGCTTATTAAACGTCCCCACTGAGGGGCACAAGCCTACGCGTATAGGGTGATTAGGCCTTAGTCGTCCACGCGGGCCCAGTGCGGATTGGACGACTTCACACACAACCTTCGAATCTTTCGCAGGCGTGCATGAAGTTTCCTCACGATGTTTCCTTCACCGTAAGAGCGTCGGATAACTACATATATTTTCGAAAATTCGAAAACACATTGGTAGTGCGGGATTTGAACCTCAGCCCTCCTGGTAGGAACGAGACAGTCCACACCATTGAGCCACCGACGCTCTCCTAATTCATTTATGATAAAATAAATTTACTGTTTTCAATATCAACTAGGTACCTAACTACCAATCTCTTTAAAATTTGTATGTTTTTATTAATTTAATTTAATGTACATATGTACATGCATGGTAAATTGTGTTATAATATTATATTTATTAAATTTTTAATGAAGTATATAATAGATATGTTCGATGCAAAATGCAGCAGTTGCCACTACCGGACTAATAGTGCATTGAATTCAATAATTTTGTTAAATAGGTATATAGTAAGTACTATTTCATTATTCAATAAACTCATTTGTACAGCACAGTTTTATATAATTTATGTATACGCATGTGGTTAAAATGGTCTTATAATATTAGTAGCTACAGGTTCCTCAACATGAGCCTGTCAGGCATTGAAACATTTGTTAGGATTTAAAACTCAGGGTAGTTTCAAAGCGTCGTATACGTTTAACATTAAATATAATTATATTAAGCATAATATAAGTGTTTATATAAATAATTTCTATAAAGTTAACTAAAACATTTCTAAGTAGGTAGGTAAGTTACATATTGTATGATATTTATTTATAATATAATAATTATTCCAAAAGCTATAATGGTATTCTTGTGTTGTAATTGGTAAATGATTATTTTACTCGCATGTGGTGACGATGTCTGTTTCAAGACAAATTAATCAGCGCCGCGGTTAATGAATGGTTGTAATGTTTGCCAGAATATCGGCTAGATGCGACACGTCTGCCTCGCATTGGCAATTTAGAGTGAAATAGCAATGCATCGTATTCGGGTGTGAGCGAGACACTATTATTATTACGCCTACACGCGGACAAGTCGCACGCGTCACAAAAAATCCATTCGACAAGAGCGCAGGCGCAACGCTATATTCGCCTACAACTTCAGTTCGGTTAACTTCGTCATTTAGTGGTGTTCGAAACTCCGATGTGTGTGGAAGTGAATTTTAACTTTTCTAACATAATCTCACAAAATAACAGTAACCAGTAACTGAAGTAAAATTTCTTATTTGAACGTGTTGAAGTATACATTTAACGTGTAATAAGTTTTTTCTATTGTATTCAAATGTGTGATAATAACAATCCTTCGACGCAAAGTATAGCGGACTATTTAGCTCAGTTGCTCAAAGACAGGAAGCAACTGGCTGCGTTCCCGAATGTTTTCATGCACATGGAGCGACTTCTGGACGAAGGTAGGTCACAATCGTGTTTAACTATTTATAATACTTCGGCAGGCGAGTGTACTAGCAATCACTGCTGATTCTTGTCACCACACCACAGAGATCATAAATCGGATGCGTCGACAAATGCTACAACGCACTCGATATTAAGTTTATTTTTGTCTTCGCCCCGCCGAGTTATGGTCCAGTGGTGTTTGTAACGCGATCCTTCGAAAAGCGAAATAAAGCAGAACGTCTCTCCGATTACGATTCGCGGTCAGCGATCTTTAGATTGTCGTCGACGAAAGAGATCGGTGAAATGGATGCAGTAAACGGGTTTGGTGTTCATATATCGCCGACGCAGCTGTTGTAAATAAATCTCACTGAAGTAACAAGAGTTAATTTTGAGGTTATAAATTGTAACGGGGCGCTTGACACGAAGGATACGATCCTGGAGGTAACCTGTTCTTTAGGGCCGTGGTCATGCATTCCGTGCGAGTTGGTGGAATGTCGCCACTTCGCACTGGTAGGTACCGTATGCCCACGATTCTCAGCCATACAAGATTTGTACGCAGCGCAGGCGCACGCTCCTTCCGTGGTCTCGTTTTATTGCCGCTAACCAGTCTGTTGCGTATAGTATGTGTCCCTTATCTGTGCTACCGAATGCCTGCCGCTAGACTTGCTTGTCACTCGCTGTGCCTGAATCACTTTAGATGTGAGAAACGATTGAGGAAAATTATAGCTGCCTGCTGTACTACTTAATTACAAATTGTAGTGACAAATTCTCACATGTTAGATTGCTATGCATTTAACGATTTGTTTTTAAAAGTAAGCTAGTCATAACAAAACTCAATTAAAACAATAATACTTAAGAAAACGGCATCGATCGATCCGCATGAAATAAAAACTAGTTTACGACAACTTTGTCGCTTTTACCAACGTTAACATAACATATAGGTAAGTTAGCTGACGGCTATGGTATGGCTATTGGTTAAAAACCAGTCAATAAAATTATGTAAGTAGGTAATCTGTTTAAAAACATTAAGTTACCCTCATCGTGTTTAAACCAAATACTAGGAAGTACCTCCTACTGGGCAATTAACTGTGAAGAATCGAGACAATACAAAATCTTATTTACACGCGATTTTTACTTACCTTCCTAGACGATGCAAAGTTTCCTCCAAACGAAGACTGTCTAATTCATTATCGATTCCTGTCACGTCTCACAGCAAAGCAAGGTCTATTCTGTTAGTACTTCTAACGTGTCAAGTCGTAGGTACCTACTTACAATATAAGTAACTGTAAAGTTTCTTAACGATACTTGTTTCGATTCTAAAATAATGGTTCATTTATTCATTATTATACCATCTAAATCTTAGTGTTACTGTGTTATTATTACCGTACCGAAGTACATGCGCAGAAAATGGCAAACCACCATTTCAATCAAATATTTGCCTGCGAATAAAAATTGCTATTTGCAATTTAATTGTCAACTCATAATTACAGAAGCACAAGGCCCATCAGTTAAATAAGTACCTACGCGATTTCGTAAAATTACATTCGTTCCAAATATTTTTTTAAAATATTACAGTCATTGCGTGAATGGAATGAAAACATATTGCATGTATTATACTCCTTGCGAATACTCAGAAACTTGTTGATATAACATTTACCATAAAAAGTCAAAACCCTCAAGACGAGGGTCGGATCTTTTCTTTAATTTCGTTTTGATATGAGACAGTCTGAAATATGTTGCACAAATCTGTTTGAGGATCATTTAGTTTTGTAAGTACTGTTATACACGTATATGACGTATAAAAATTGACACCTTGGTTTTATTAAGAAACACACAAAATTATACACAACCTTATGAGATAACCAAAGCATACCCAAATGAGTATATTATTACTCCATTTGCTAACCATAGCATATACTCTATTTGGCATGCTTTTGATTATCTGGAACTAACATATAAAATTTAACTGGTTAAGTATTACAAAATATAATATTGGTCGAATTCGGTTTATTTGACATGACTCCGGTCCAACGTGTGATGTGAAGACTTGACAAAATATCGACGGCAAAGCTGACAGCCAACAGGCGGGCTATCGTATTACGCTGAAATAAGAAATTACGCTATCATTTTGAATACTGGAACTTGAAAGTATCGGCTCGAATAAAATCCAGAACAGAAGATTAGCATAATAACGTTGTAACTAACGTTTTAAAGGCAGCATGCAGCGTGTATCCCTACAAGTTTTGTAATAGTTTTAAAAGTTCAAGATCTGTATTCTCACCATTGTGTGTTGGCAAATGTCAAATAATAACAAGGAATAATCAATTTAAAACAATTTCATCAAATCATGTTGACATTGTAAAATGTATGTTAAACTACTAAAGATGTTTGCATTCCAGGAACAGCTCGGACATCAATCGATCAATAGGTAACAATACGATACAAAGTAAACATTGAAATTAATCAAATAACATCAATATCGATAAAGAATGACATGAACATACCACAACAGTGCAAAGAGACATCAATGAACAATCATTTAGTAATTTTATGATTAGAGATATGAACAATAGAGTGGTAATAAAATACCAGATTACTGATAACTTTATCAGGCTTGTTACACACTCGGTTTACAGATTATACTGTGATAAGAGAAAACTGGGTTTAATATCCTAAGTTTAAATAAAAATGTAATTGACATATTCAGGCTTGGGTCTGTAATAATGAGTAATAAAATGATCTCCGTGTACTTGATGTGTTTAACTTTTTAGTATGCAACTGTTATGACGTACCTGAAGATCATAATCCTTGACCTCATTGACCCTGTTAAAACGAAATCAAACTAAATGATAAATAATAATGATATTTAAATGATTGCGTACCGGTGCGTAGGCGAACCTACCTTTGAAATTGACGGTTCCGCAACCTCAGAAAGTGAGTCTTAGTTGGTCATTATAAGGTTGCTTAGCTTGCGATTAGGCGTAGCGCCCACGTTGATGACCAAATGAGGGTAGCCGTGGCTGCGTGAGGTGTAGGGCCAAGGCTGTTCCAGCCACTCTCCAACACGTCGTAACATGTTGTAGGCTGCTTAATTAATTTATGATTCAAACAGCTAACGATATTAGATGTTATGGCCGTCAATAATTAGTCTGCAACAAAACTGGACAAGCTTTTGCCAATTTTGGAAGCAGCTGTTAAAGTGAATCACAATCATCATTCAATATGAACTGATGTCTTTTTTGTAAGACAAAGATTGGTGTCTACACAAACACTTTGTGTCGGTGCTGCTAATACGTCAGTATGTATGGGAACAATATTGACAGAGAGACTTATCACATCGAACTAGTACGCTGCGCTTGATCGTTAGAAAACTGATCATGATACTACTACTATAGTTGTTCCCACGTACTGCTACTAAATACGTATCTGCTCTTCATCTTAAACTACGTGATCGTTCTTCTAATGATGGTAACTTTTTTTTGTATGGCCGTAAAAGCATGTACAATGTAGCATGGCACCTCTAGTAGTGAATATGTAACAATACCCCATATCATTGTTGCGTTCACATGAAAGTTTTACTAGTCTACTGTCTAATGATTATGTCTTGATAATTACTATTCTCGTGTGGTGACATGTAGAATGTCTCTTTTTGTGTAAGACTCAATATGCTTCGTATCATGCAAAGCACTTGAAGTTAATGAAAGGGGTGACGTCGAACTGTGTACTTGACGTACATGCATTCGGAAGGGCGCGTAGGCGGCGCGTGTGCACTGTAATTTGAAATGAAAATCGATCGCTTCAGAATGTTGAGTTGAACCTGTCTTGTGGGTGGACCACTGGGGCCTACGCATAGCGCCAAACAATTCTAATATATCTTATATTTCGGCTGCGGTTCCGTAATATCGTAACCATTATAACTCCTACGCGGGTCATCGCGTGATATATAGCGTTCGAGGCTTTTCTTTGTTAAATAGTGGCGCCAAATAACCGTATTTGTCTACCTTTAAATACCGTACACAAGATTCAGAAAGAAATGTGTGTCTATTCAATTAAAATATCGTAGGTGAGAAATCCTAAAAACTAGTTATGCTTAATGTAAGACAAGATATCTTAAGACACCAAATGACCATATAAGCGAAATCCGAAGAGCGCTTTAATCCTTAGTGGGAATGTATTACAAAATCTGGAACCTACTTTGTATGCGTTCTTTAATTATGCACTATGGAGCTAATATTCTAATTTGCAAGCTAGATTTAACATATGTGAATATTCAAGAGTGTAATTGAGCTGCGAACAAGGCTGATTGTTAAACTGTCTCTGCCTAAACAAAGGTTGAAGTCGATGCGTGGGAGCTGACAGCCTACAGTTGACGAAGGTGATTTGCTGGGTGGACTGGCTTGGCTTAATTGAGGACCTCGTTGCGCCTACAGAATTGTTCGCTCGAAAGTGCCGTACGCTTAGTCGGGTTTGATACAAAGAATCTTTCAAAGACAAATATTTTGGAACGTGACCCTCTCGAGTATTCTTGTTGTTTTCATATTGCTTATTGTTTACACTCTGCGAAGTAACAATTTCAGTCACCGACATATGGCACTGTGTTTGAAATTCAACTTGCAATAGTGGAAGAGATAAGTTAAGGACTTCCTTTGTTGTACACCGGCGGATGTCTTCTCGTTATCTGCCCAAAAGTGGAATGCTGTGGGTGTGTTATGTGAAGATGCAGCCGCTTGAGCGCAAAGGATGTACTTACTGGAAGTAGTAAACTGACTGAACATTTTTACCCTTATTATATTTTATTTGTTATTTTAACAAAAAAATTGAATTCTTTAAATATACAAATGGATTCAATTTATTAACTTTTCTATATTGTTTGTTGTTATAATAATGCTTTGTTAATAAGTAGATATATGGAGTTAGTGTTCTAAGGGATAACAAAAACTGAGCCTACATAAGCCTATTTGTCACTCAAGCATCGCATGAGTGAAACCTGTAGTTATACAATCGTACATTTTAAGTTCTTGATCGGCTCTTGAAGTCAAACTTTGGATACCTGTCTCCATAAAACAAAACGAAAGATTTTCTAAATCAATGTTATATAACATAATCAAACAACATAGGTGCCTAAGTACTGTGATAATATTTTGAAAGATAGTTTAGCCTGGGACAGTATATTTGACCGAATAGAAGTTACTGTGCTATCGATTGTAACATTTATAACTCAGGGACCTCATTCATAACCTTATGCCAAAAACACAAAACAAAACTGTGTGTCTATAGGTACTCGTCTTAGATGGGAAAATATTTGCAATCAGTTGTACTCAAATCTTAAATTGTAGCTTCTGCCCTCAATCATTCTTGAAGCTTAAAGAATGTGGATGCGAAACTGAATTGGCTTAGGGAGCAGCGCCGGATCTTCAATTTTTTTTGGGTGGGGCAAAAATTTAGAAATGCCGCCCCCGCCTCTTTTATTTATTTTACCTTTATCATCCTATATTATTTCACTAATTTATATAATAGGTCCTCAAATTGATTGACATTTGGACAAAGCTGCAACTTTTTACGCAGCTGTGATCAGTTTCAGAGATATTACATCTCCTTGTCTTACTCCCCGGTGCCAATGATAAGCCAATGGTAAGCTCGGCCTGACATAGTAGCGCTCTCGTACAAACATCTCAACAATTCGATATAGCAGTAGTCAAGTCAGGCACCGTTGGAGGGAATGAAACACAGCCCAAGTCTCGATCGAATCGAAGGCTTTCTCATAGTCCACAAACGCCAAACATAATGGTCAGTTATACTCTCCGCTCTTCTGTATAACCTGCCACAGCGTATGTAATATGTAGTCTATGGTGCTGAAGCCTTTGAGGAACCCGGCTTGTTCGGAGGGCTGGAAATCGTCAAACATATGCGCGAGACGGATCATAATGACTCTGGAGAATAACTTGAAGATGTGGCACAATATCGTAATGGGTCGTTAATTCTTCAATAAGCTTTTAATATCTAAGATAACTCGTAACAGATGTAAAAACGGCAAGATTAGTTTATTTTAGTCATTTTTATAATGTAATGTCGTATGGTCTACCGTTGTGGGGTACGGCTGCCGACATTGATACAATATTTGTGCTACAAAAAGAGCTTTTATCTACAACCTTAGACCACGTGACTCTCTTAAAGAACAGTTCAAAGAAATAAATTTGTTTTTTTGTAATGTAATTTTTGTATATTTTTGTCGTTCATAAGTGCTTTTTGTAAGCCTAATTTAAATAAATGAATTTTGACTTTAACTTATCATACCCGGAATATTAGGCTCTCTCCAAGCGGATACGAAAACTCGTTCGCAGAGAATTCTACTATTTCAATACAAGGTTAATTAAGGACCTTATTAAGGAGAACAGGGGGCCCAAAGTTTTCCAAAAACCACTTGGAAGGAGCATTCTGGTGAAGCTTAATATAGCAGATGGCCAACTACTCACATTACGCCAACAGATCCTGGAAGAGGTTGAGAAATTCTATGGATTTGTCGAGCGCTCATCAGTACAGACCGAAGACAGCGAAGATCTACGTGCCCTACTAAGGCACCATTGTACGTAGGATATGCCGGATGTTGACGTTAGCGAAATTAGTGCAGCACTGAAGCAACTGAGAAATGAAAGGGCCCCGTGGGATGACGGTATTACGACAGAACTCCTAAACACCGGTGGACAACCCATCCTTAGGACATTAGGTGAGCTCTTTTAATGCCGTCATCTACCTGGGAACTACACTGGAAGCGTGGTCCACAAGCGTTCTTTAAGAAGGGTGATAAAGCTCTCTTGAAGAATTATAGACCGGTAGCGTTTCTGATAAGCGTCGGTGGCGTCCTTCTCCAGATTGTCCAAGAATAAGTTTACTTGGGCTAAAACTTGACCGGCACAATTTCGGAAGGGAAGCTAGTAGGAGGATTCATTTGGGCTGGGCGGCATCAGGCAAGTTACATCAGATCTTCACGTCGACGATTCCGCAACGCTTAAGGACAAAAGTCTTTGAGAAATACGTCCTACCCATACCAACATACGCAGATGAGACATGGACACTGACTGCGGATTGGTTCAGAAATTCAAAGTTACTCAACGAGCGATGGAGCGTGCTATGTTGGGAGACTCTTATACATAAAATCAGAAATGATGTTATCCGCAAAAGAACTAAAATTACCGGCATAGTTCGCCAGATTAGCGAACTGAAGTGGCAGTGGGTAATGATGTCGCAGAACCGATGGCCGTTGGAGCAGACGAGTTCTGGAGCGGAGACCGCGTCTTGGCAAGCGTAACGTAGGACGCCCTCCGGCCCGATGGACCGACAACTTGCGAAAAGTCGCTGGTGGAGTCTGGATGAGAAAAACGGAGGACCGGAATATCTGGCGCAAAATGAGACCAATGTCCAACAGTGGACTGCGATAGGTTGAATAGAGAGGGAAAAGGTTTAATCACCTTTCTTGAAGAAGAACACCACCACGCCATTGCTCCTCACCTTTGGTGTCGCACCATCACCGATTCCGGAATTAAAAAGCTTCTGAAGGGTCTTAAGCACTGGCGTGCCCCCTACTTTCAAAAGCTCTGCGGTATATCCGTCGTAGCGGGGGTCTAATAACGCTTAAGCTGTTTCATAACCATCCTAACCTCGGCAAAAAAGCAATGTCATTAAAAAGTTACAATTTATCAATTATTGGTATTGATATTAATCAATTAAGTTCTATAATGAAATAAGACTACTCGCCTCAGCTTTTTCGAAGTCACACTGGATGAAAAAGGCGTTTTATTTCCAATTTATTTTGTATATTTTCTTAAAAAACGTGGTCGCTTGATGCAAGTAAAAGGAGCTTAATTGTTTATTTTTTTTTTTTCAATTGTAGCTGTCCATCATGAAAATGATATAGCTTTAAAGCAGCTAAGTTGGCATCAATTAACATAGAGAAATAACTACGTAACTTTGAAATAATACACTGCTGCCCTGTATAGAGATCGACGAGAGAGTTTTCGTATACAGCGTCATTCCTCAGATCGCAGCTGCACCCGCCTGCTGACCGTGATCTGCGAGCGCCTATTTAGAACTATGCAAAAAAATGAAATGGTTCAGTAACATGCCTTACTCCGCGCTCCGGTTATCAGTCGTATTTCTATGGCCATGCACTTGTACTATTATTTATTCCGCGGGCAAGTAAGGTAAATGATGAGTGGTCCATTAGTCGGTTTGCCGCCCCCTGACCGTGCCGCCCGGGGCACGTGCCCCGTCTGCCCCCCCCCCTAGATCCGGCCCTGTTAGGGAGGTATAACTAAGAGGCTTGTTGGTTAAATTAAACACCATTCATACGCCTATGCAACGTTGGAAAACTGTGACCCACATAACACAATAGTCGAATAAATCTTGATGTGAGACGAAAAAGGTTTTTTAATTTATGGAATGGACTCTAGGTATATATTGCGATTGACAGTTTTACTACAACCTTGAAGAAGTATTAAAACCAATGACGATTTAGATGTATCGTGTGTACATAATTATATTACCATCTTTGACATTTGAACTAGTTTATAAATGGTATCTTTCAAATCGCGTTAAGTAGAACGGATTGAGAACATTACTCGACTCCGACTATAAGTTTTAAAGTAAAAAAAATAAACTTAGAGCTACTTTTCAAATCAATGGATATTCTATATTTACTATATTAAAATATTATATTCAGAAGTATTTAAACTGAATTCAATAATCATAAATAGTGAAAAGTAGTTGTTTTAGTCAACCATATGCCTTATTTAAAATAACTTTTGAACGTTAATTTAGAATTAAGATCAATAACATTTATAAATAGAATGTGTTACGGTCCGGAAAACTTTATTGATGCAATCGTTTCATTTGTGAATATGATGTCAAGTACTGGACTAAAAGGCAACTGAAAAAAATTGTTTAGCCAACCAGATTCCGTAAACGATAAAAAAAACAGATAGACTACAAACACCAAAATAATAATAATTAATGTTCCAAAATTGCGAGAAATAAGATCCCGTTAAAGTGTTTTTTTTATAACTAGTCTTATTAACAATGACCAACGATAGCGTTGAATGGCCTTCACTAACCGCAGTAATCGTGGAACACGCAGTGCGCGGGCGCATTGGGACCTGTTATTTAATTTAATGTTTATATTAGTGGAAATAATAAATACTCTGTTTATAACTGTTTGTTATAGTTGCACACTATTGTGAATTCGTGCTTCCTTTTACATGAATTTTATGCTATTATGTTTCTATTTATAAATTAGTTACGTAGCAAACCTTGATGGTGGTTAGATACTTTCACCTATTAAGACATTTTTACATAGGAACTGTTCCTAAAGTTGGATATACGAGTAAATGAAATTCCTAAGTACAGTGAGGAGCCCGGAAACCATCGGCTATAAATATATAATAGTTTAATTGCTACTATAGTCCGAGAAATAGAAGAAATTAAGATACCCACCCAGACGATCCTTAATATGGTTCACTGACCAAAACTAGCGTTAAATCAACACAAACCAAGTTATTCAAGAGATTACCACTAATTCCGTTCGTTGCCATCGACGCCTTCTTCTCATCATTTACGTATTTGCGTTTGCAAAGTGAAAATCAAAACAGTTTGTGTGTTTATTTCGTAATAAAACCAAACTAGGCCGGTTAGTTCTTCAACTTTCTACGAATGTACGTAGGTGTCACCGCTCGGCGACATCTGGTGGCTTGTCTGAGAGTTACTAGCACCGAGTTCTCACGCAGTTTCTTTTTAATTATAAAATATTAAGAAATTATCTATTAAAAGTATTTTGGTTGCTTACCAAAAGCGTAACTTTGAAATTTGAAAATTCTGCACAAAGTGCAAGGCTATATTTGCAGCGCCTTTGACAGAAAGTAGGTAGCTCAGTTAATCTCCAGCATTTTTCTGATTGGTCCATAGATTCGCTTTCTATAATCGATGGGCAAGGCGTTACTAACGAGATACACAAACATACAACGTTGAAAGTGCTTCTGTTGCGCCACACGTGTGGGATGCGCAGGCGCCTGCCCGCCGGCGTCGGCTCTAGTGTAGACTTGAGGGTCCCATTCATTTCGCGTTAAGCAATTTAGTGAATGCACAACGTTTAAAGATCCATTCATGTGATTTGTAAATGTTGAAATTCTAATTTGAATTGGTTTGCGTAGTGGTCAATGACCCGGCTACCAAATCGATGTTAATGTTACTAGAAATCAAAGCGACATAGTATTTTAGTGATCCAAAAAGTTTTCTTTAGTTGCTATTCTGATGACAGCTTAAAAAATAATTTTGAATGTAATTACTTCAATATCAAGCCCTGAAGAGGTTTAGACTGAACTTATTGAAAAATTCATCAAGATTAATCAAAATTGTTCGTACTTGAATGAAACTACTAACACTATTATGTGACTCACTACAGTGAAGTTAGCAGCTTAAAATTACAGACTGACATATTGCTATGATCTCTTTCTAACTGTTCTGATAAATATACCTCCATCTCTTTCTACAATGGCTACATCATTATTTCCTCAGTCGCCTACGCGACGTCATCTGTTAATTTAATTACAGTTGCTCTATATGGTTTGTTAACGTCGTTGCCTTCTTCTCAGCTATTGATACGCAACCAGTTTATCGTTAGATCTAAAATATTTTATTTTGTTTTGTATATTTATAGAATTGAGAATCTCTGCGGGGTATCCATAGATATTGCTATTATTAGAAAACATGTGCATTAACGTAATCAGAAATAAGGTTGCTCATTTTGAAGAAAGTATAACTTTAACTTAAGTTTTTTATCTAGATATCTTCATTTTCTCTGATGCTTATTTGTCTAATCTCTATAATATTATTTAAGCTATATACTGTTGATAAATATCATTTTATTGAAAAAACCTGTCCCAATGACGGAGAAGGTCACAACTTAGATATTCTGAGGTCATTTGTAGGTACATATTATTTTATGGTTTCTTACGTAATACAATTCCACGGAATGATTCCAATCGAGTCGCTACTAGAGGTTTAAGTTGGATTAGGTATATTTAATAGTAGATAGATACATTATTATACAATTACCTAATTCAAGTCTCGACGGACGGGAAATACTTAGTAAAGTCAATGTTAATTTTAATCGAGAAATGCATCGTCTCAATTCCTGAACCTCAGCCAATTAATTTAATTGGGTCATTTAAATAACCATTTTCCGAAATACCGCGTGCAAATGTGCGCGCCAAAGAACATTTGGTTACTTGGAAAAAAGTGTCGGGGTATATTGTTTTTTTTACTACGTACGCTTTCTTTAGTGTTTTTTAAAAAGAGTTTCCACATACCGCTTATACTAGTGAAATTATTGTTATCAGTAGTTAACAGTACTTTGGATATAGCTAGTTTAACCCGCATCTATTGGCATCGACCATTCCTGCATCATATTCAATTTTAAGTGCTGTTTTTACTCTCTATTGCCGATTATATCTCCCCTTCTAAGATAAACGAGTGTGTTTTGTAAAAATCGATTCGCCAAAGTTTGTTCTGGCGTTGAAATATAATTTATTTACGTAACGCTTTAAACCGTCGCACGCTTTAAAGTAAATGTTGACATGGCTATCGTAAAATCCTTTTGAAAGCACGCTTCAAATAAAAACTTTTGTGAAGAAAAAATATCAAAAGCACGCCCAGCACCGTGCACAGAGTTTCATAGGCGGCTACAGAGTTATGAATTCCACTGAAACATTGAAATTGATCCAGAGTTAAGAAATGAACCTTAAAGACGTTTGGTTTAGGGTTGATTAAGGCGTGACTGCTTATCGTAAATAAGTCTTAATACAAATTAATTGGATATTTTTAATGACACAGCGTTAGTTATTTATAACTAGTCTAAAGTCGGTTTGGCACGTGTTCCAGAATATAGATCTTCTAATTTATATGATTCTCTTTGAATAAGTATCCTAATCTTTCATATTTTTGTTACAGGTAAACACTTCTGTACTTATTTACAAGGATTTTTATCTTCTTTTAAATACATTGTAAGTATACCTATGCGTATTGAGTTTATTGCGAAATATTACACCTATTTTAATATTCTTGCTGTATATGGTAATCAAGAGGTTCTCAATGAACATCATACGTTCTTATGCCGGTTGTAAAATATGAAATTTACTGGAAGTAAGCACATAATGCGTATTCGTTCATTACGTAATCATAATTGTAATTAAAATTCATATGTTTGTTAACATTTGCCCATATTTGTATCTCATACTCATGTATTTTATTGGAAAATAAAATTGCTAAGTTTTTGACGACCCATGCGGTGTAATGGTCGAGATGTCGGCTGCTAAACCAAGGGTTCCGGGTTCGATCCCCGGGCAGTAGAAACATTTTGTGCATGAACATTTCTGTTAGTAATGGTCTGGTTATTTTCTATGTATAATGTGCATTTACAAAAAAATATTATTTATTTTATCCCGTAGGCTATGTCACTTTGTTCTCCTCCGGATGTCCTCATTTTGGATATATATTAATCTGGTTTATTAGAAATCTCTAGAAAGAAAAAGACGCCACATCCAAAGTTTTCGAAGTGTTGTGTACGTGCGACATAAATAGTCAGGCACGAGTGTACGCTCATTAAACTTTACAACAATGCAAGGCGGGGTTGCCTGTTTTAAAAATTACAAGACGCGCAGGATGGGAGCGGCTAATGGGGCCATAGTCGGCTGATCTGTTGAGATCATTTAAAATATGTTAGGTGCATTACAAAGCGTATCTAGTGATAAATCTTGTTTTTAAAAAGACACTTGAATTATGAATTGTTGGAACTTCCACTTACTTCTGGTCCACTTTTAACATAGGTACTTCTTCTTAACGAGGCTGCCATAGTGAGATAACTGATCAATCGGACCAATCACAACCACTGTGTTGTAGCGTCATAGTTTCCAAACCGTCTAACGTCCTCTTAACGTTGTTTATATAACCTCAATATTGTTAGCCGGGATAGGAATTATCTTTCTTATAAATAAGAATAATTTAATTTAATTACCGACCATGTCCAAAAGATTAGTAACAATATTCTTACACGTTAGGGTCAGTAAACTACATCTTAAAGGCTAACAACACACATAAGACAAGCTGTGAAGTTCTAAATAAGGTACCCCTAATTATAGTAATAATACAATTATTAGGAGCACTCTCATCAATTACACAAACATGTCTAATTATAAGACGATCGCTTTGTTCACGCGGGCATTTGATTAACATCTTAGTGACTTAGGTCACAGATCTTCGGACAAAGCGTGCATATATGAGGCTGAAACTGGCAGAAAATTTGCATCAGTAAACGCTATACCTAGCCACGGACGAAAAAAGACTTAGCCTCAATAAATGTTTGTTATCTATAGAATTTGTTCAAAAAATCTAATCGATTTGCACGTTGCAGTCTAAAAACATAAACAAAATCATCCTTTGGGTTCAACTCTTTTTTCGTTCCTGGCATTTTTCTGTTAGAAATAGTTAATTACCTTCTTATCCTGGGCAGACAAACTCGCAGGCACTAGCTATTATTAATCTACAAAAACCTCTTAAAAGGTCACATATGCGTGTTGGTTCTTAGAAAATATATCAGATAGCATGAATGGATGGCGTTACCGGCCAAGTTTCGGGATGGTGCGCGCGCCAATGATGCGAGGTTCCGCGCTTCCGCCGCGCCCGTGTGCCGTCACTCGCGCGTAAACAATCACCCAGAACCATTTGTACCTAGAGGAAACCGCCTGCAATTAAATCTAAACCTATGTTTGACTTATTCGGGGCGATGAACAGGAAATTTGTACCGTAAATTAATGTTATTTTAGGATAATTGACGTATTGATTGCATTTCGTACATAAACAATGTCAATATAAATATTACCCGATTAATATTTTCTGTTAAAAATTCAGCGAGACAACCCGCATATTCCAACAAGCAAATCCAATTGGAATATTGGTGGCCTACCACACGCGTCCAATGCAAAATGCTGTGTGTTAATCTACTATTTTAAGGTTGAAATGAAAAGAAAGAAAGAAAGATCATTGTGAGCGTTGTTTAATGTGCTAGCCGCTACGCCATTAAACCTAAGCTAAGAAAAATACGTGCAATATTTATTACAAATAAAAAATGCAAACCCACTACATAATGTGTACTGAATGACAAAGGCTCTACCCCATTGGTACGAAACCCAGAAGATACGATAGAGATACGTAGGAGAGTCATTACTCTCCTCATTGAGGGGAACCTCCTGAACGTTACCGCTAATGCGGACAAGTTGAATATCGTGAATTTGTTACCAAATATTTGGACGAGATGTTTCCATGTACGATTCAAAGGTATCCTTATCTATCCCTATTATTATCAGATGCCCACTGAGCAAGGAGTGTTTTTATAATTCGCAAAAATCAACTAACGAATTTAAATGGCTTTTGTCTGAATAATTATTTATGTAAGGTTAATATGATATTTCTAGAATTTGTAATAAATTATTTCACTGGACAAGTTTGCGATACCTAATGTAATGTAACCTTATTATGAAAATGGTTCTTAGTTGTTACAATATCATCATGAAAACTGAATTACTTTGATAAATTAATCTGATAGAATGTTAGACTATCCGGAATAGGTAGTTGAAAGCGACAAAAAGGTTTTATAAAATTGTTAAGCTTTTCAGTATTCTGCTGCTGTGAAAACCTTAGTAAAGATTTTATAATTGCTATTCTTGAATAAAGTGCGCATAATCATTCAGAATGCTATTCTTTAACAGTAGGTATTACTGTTGTGGTTTTTTATCGACTCCTCGTAAATGAGGTATAATTATTTCAACCTTAAGAAGTTTTCTCCTGCAAAGATCGCGTTTCAGGTTGCGTAACCAGAATGCGTCGGCGCTGATTTCGTCACCGCGGAAAGCGCGCTGGCCCATTAAATTGTTTTATTATGAACCCGACGCCATCTTGTGTATTTTTGGCTGGGGTTTAGGTGTTTATCTTCTGGGACTCTGTCCAACCAGTAATTAGTTAGTGTATCTTTATTTTTGATGTCCACCGGAATGTTTTTGTAAAGAAAAACCACGAGAGATTTTCCCGTTGTACGTTTGGTGCCAATGCATGTTTGTTTTGTAGGTTAAATCTTGCACGTGTATTAATTGATTTTCAACAGTAACTTGTCATTGTAGACTATATTATGATTTTTCGATCTCAAGCAAATGTGTATTAAAAACACCCAGTTGTTTTGAGTTCTTCCTGTCGAAAGAGTTGAACGACCCTATGACGTTTTTCATCCCACATATTCTTGTCTACACACGTCCCCATGACTTCTCCGCACCACCTGTTTTATTTTCACTATCTTCTTAGAGTAAAATATAGCTATTTTTAATTTCTACACCCAACATTATGAATGAGTTGCCACAAATGTCACCGGACTCTGCATGTTGTCGCTGTAAATAAGTCATCTAGTTGGAACACGAGGCCGATAGCTACTTGAAAGAATTTATTTAAATGGATCGTGTTTGATATTCATTATTCTATAAACGATCGTATATTCAGCGACTAGCGTTTATTCAGCTGTTTTTTATACTAGAAAACTCAAAAAGGACGTATCAATGTCTCTCGTAATCTTGATGCATTTATTTACTTTTAGATCTATAGTTTTTATAATTTTATTTTTAGAATCAAAAGGATTATAATATGATTAATTAAAAATATAGATAATACCAGTTCTCTTTTGTGATATCTCAAGCCTATTGAAAGTCTATAGTTAGCTATTACAGCCAGGCACTTAAAGATTCACCGCTTTGAATACAATGTTTGGTCCAATATATTAATATCGATTTATTATAGGAACTCTATAAATTATATAACCTTACACTGCCATAATAAGGAAGAATATTTATTAACCGGGCACATACATAAAATACAAACATACAATACAGTAAGAAAATAGAGACTTAGTTATAATAAAAGACAAAAGAATAGTGGTGGTGGTGGTAGGTCCCAAGCTTGGCATGACGACAGCCAGCTTACAAGACCTCTACTGCGCTTTTCTGGTGCGGTGGGTGTTCCGGTATTTATTAATAAAATATTTTTTCAATAAAAAGAGTACATTTCAATTATTTGGTCTTAATATAAAAAAGGTAAAGGTTTAGGTTCAGACTTTAACAAGAATAATTCTTGCTAGTAATACGAGCACATTACCTACGTAGTCCGATAAATTTGACTGCAAGACGTTTAGCGAGTGAGAATTGCATCTCCGCTTAATATACACCAAGAGAATCCTACTAATGTGACAGACTTGGATGCTGCAATTTATTTCACGCGCTTTCATTAATCATGTGTAAGTTTGTCCCGATACATTGTCATGAGTCAGCACGCGATGGCTACACCGCAAGCTTCAATGTGATGTAATCAGCGTTTTGGACTCGACCACTGGGTCATAAAACGTGGCTACGTCCAATCTCCGTAATAGGCAATGCACGAACCAACTGTCGTCGCATTAACAGACCCACTTACCTGTTTACGACTTTCCAGTTTCGCACCGGTAACGTACTTGGTTATAGTTTTATTGAAACTACTTATTAGTTTTGATATCCTTACTGATTGATATTATGAAAAACTGTACGCAAAAGCTTTAAAAATGGAATAAAGGTCGATAACTCGAACAACTTACAGGACAGCACAACAAGTGATAGGCAGTATAATAACTGCCTATCAGTTGTTGGTCTCTCTTCAATGCGCGATGGTTGGCGTATCACTTACCATAAGGTGAGCGTTCTGACCGTCTGTACACTTATAACATAGAAAAGTGCGTACACAGTTATTTAGTATAGGTACGTATTATAACAAGAAAGTGCGTACACAGTTATTTAGTATAGGTACGTATTCTAACATAGAAAAGTGCGTACACAGTTATTTAGTATAAAGTACGTATTATAACATAGAAAGTGCGTACACAGTTATTTAGTATAGGTACGTATAGCTAATATTAATTCCTAAAAGGGAGAGTGTACTGTTTGTCAATACTACACGAACGATCCCATATGAAAAGCATTACTTTTATGGTAGAAGGTAGTAGTTAATATTTTAAGATGAAGATACTTCAGCATTCATAACAGTCGTCAAGGTACACAATACATGTTTCTATGAATAATTTTGATGTAACTATAGTTTATTTGCTATCAGTTTATGTTCACTTAACACGATCTTTAAATAATACCATGGCATGGTTAAACTATTCCTTTTAAAATTCTAGATCCCATCGCCACCCGTGGCAAAACGCAGCGTGGGAGTCCGCGAGGAACATCGACCCCGCTTTCGAACTATAAATATAACGCACTCTCTTTTTTCACCAGTATTGAATTGAAAGCTTGTGCTCGGAAAACTGCATGAATTCCTTAATTAAATAAGAATAATAAATTCGAGTATAATCATCTCGTAATACCAAAACTAAATACAAAAACACAGAAGCGTTTTTTTTTCAAGTATCAAAATTCATTTTTGTGCTTTACATTGTACTTTAAATGTTTTTTTTATTGTATTCTTTTTGACGTTCATAATGTTTTTTGTAAGCTTTATAAATGGGTTTTGACGTTGGCTACATATCAAGTAAACAAACCCAGTGTACGGTTCAGGCCGAATTACGACTCTAGCATGCTTTTCTGCAACTATGCCAATTGCCAGCTTTACAACTGAGAATGTTAATATTTATAAATAACAATGATGGAACCAGTAACATTAAAAACGTTTATGGACTGACTAGACGTGTTACTTACCCCCTGCAATATCTTAAGCTGATGTTTGCACACCACTCTAAGGTGCACTTGACTCTTAGACTGTTTAAACTATCGTGGTGAAAAAGAGGTGAGGCCAACTATCGACAATAAAGTCCATCTAAAAAGAAACCTAAAGTTGATATTCAGTCTATGAATTCCAATACGTCCTGAAAATATAAATGTATTTTAAGAAAATAACACGATCTCATTAACGGAATGGCAATGTAAGGCAAGGTGAGCTTTTATTAAAAAGCTTCAATTAAACAAGAAACCTATGTTCAAATTCAATTTCAATGAAACAAAATATCGAAAAACATATACGACGGCCATTAGACAATTCGTTCGATAAAGGTCAATGCCACTTTTAGATGGATGATAGCAATTGAATCAGTTCCACTTGCATCGAATTAATGTTCATTAAGAACGAATGATATGACACCACCGGCCATCAGTGTAATAATAAAACTACAGACAGATCTGTGGATCTAGTAAAACAGTCATTACAGCTTCCTGTGGTGTCTACTGTATGACATCAGCGATTGGATTTCTCAAAGATTACCTATATATAACACGAACATTTTTTTATTATGTATAATTTTTAAATCACGAAATATACAGGGTAAAATCGAGAACTTTGTATTTTTTTTTAAATGATCTACTCGTTATTTACAGCACATCTCCCAAGTATGAGGCAAAGCTATTGAGACAAAAGTCAGATATTCAAAAACCCTAAAAATCATGTAAAACACTTTGCAATTGATTAATAATACATTTTACAATAAAAAAATATTGACTCAAAAAACATTTAATATGAGTGTGGCGGGATCACGGTGTGCGGCTGATGGTGGCGCGGGCGAACAAGGTTTTTGAGCGTAAGTACATATACCTATGTACTTATGCTCAAAAAACCTTATGTCCTTATTCTATACTTTATATTTATCGAAGTCCTGCTGATTACCGCCTTCTGTTTAGCTCGCATGCTGAACCCGCATTACGTATTTCTTTTCAGTAAAATGATCGAGATATTGGGCTCACAAAACGGACTTTGCTGTCCCTGATAGCTCTCCCGGCACTAGGTCAGTTCTGCGCGGCACGTTTAACGGTACAATCAGGTTGTTGCCGTCCGCCGCAACGTAACAATGTGATTGCAGTTTTGAAACGTTTATCGCCAACGATCCGATGCCACTACCGCGATACTCGACTTTAAACCACCGCATATGAGTCACATGAAACGCTCACGAAAATTGTCGACTTCAATCTACCTTGAACTTGCGATTGGGACGTTCGAATCGTTGATTCTGTTTTCGTAAAATTATTTCTGTATCTTCACGTGAATAAAGCGGACACTTAAGGTTTCTGCCAAGATATTGCAACAATAAATGAAATGATTAATTTGCACGTGTTAGATAGACGTTAACGAAATCGAAGACAAATTTTGAAATGGTTATTCTTAGAGCTGACCGCTTTTTATTAAAACGTAATGTTCGTACTTCATTGGTCAACTATTTCCAAAGATGATTGAGAACATGCTTCCAACTGTAGGCATGACATCACTTTTCGGATGCTAAAAAGATTAGTGATAATGTAAACAACAGTGTAGCTGGCCTGCAAGTATGGGTCACTCAGCCTTGTTTATATTACGTCGGCAAACGGGCGAAAATACTAGTTATAAATCTGTGTAAATAATCAAATATATGTTCAAGCCAAATCTATGAATTGGCAACAAAGTAGCTGTTTCCGATATAGACGTACGGAAACCGATGCTTGTAAATATTGTAAAAAATATATTATAAATCAGCAGCCAGCATTGTGACCATTTCGACAGATTAATATATCAAAAATAACTAATGTACATAAAAATGTTCTAAAACTTACTGCATTCTCACACTATGCAAAAGATTCAATCAACCTTTTACAGTATAAAAAAACTGTTTGCAATTATTATTCATTTAATAACGAAAGCCGACGCCACATTTTCAAAGCATTTCAAATACCTGTTATTCGTAAAGCGTCTCGCAACAGGTGTCTTTTTGTTGAGTCTGCAGGTTCATTTTTGTTATGCAAGGAACGTCTATTATGTTACAGGGTTCTTTGTATAGTGACGTCATGTGTGGGGAGCGCCAGTTGTGAATATGAGGTAATCTTAAAGGTAACAAAAAATGTACGGCCGTTTTTACGTCAAGCCTCTTCACAAATCTTGAAATCTATTACTCATTCAATTATTAACATTCAGCCGTGCCGTAGGTTTAGTAGTGACTTTGGTGTTATTGTGATTTTATGGTTTTTAACACTTCGACACCAATGTGACTTTATATCTCAGGCATTGATACATATCTGTATGTCTTTGAAATTATTCGATGTGAAACTAATTGAAACTAAGAATTATGTTTTATGTGACGTAATAATATATTGTATTATTATTTAAATACTCTTTCCGTGTGAAATAATTCATTTTTTATTCATTTCATGAGACTGAATACAGTATCTATAATTTTATAAAAGTTTATCTTTTTTGTCATTATTCTGTTTATTTACATTAAAGACGGCAAATGTCTTTAAAATAAGAATAATCTCAAATATCTAATAAATAGCGATGATTTACATGTTTGGAAATAATAAAAAGGCTGAAAACAAATACCGAATATATGAATAAATCTCATAATAATATCGGCTTTTGAAAAATATATGCAATTTCAACTACGGCTATAGCTTGCCTGCATAAGGATGAAAATTCAGTTGCACTCAAACAAGCTTTTTCTATTGTTGCTATGGAATTATAGGCATTCATAACTGCTTAGCGTCTCTGGATGTAAAAACGCATCCGATTGTAGGTACCTAAGTACTTCATTCATTGTTATCTTGCGAAACAATTCTTGCGTTGCACAATGTTTTTTCTTGAAGCAAAGACAAAAGGAAGACCGTTAATATCCCTTTTTGTCCTCGTAGTATTTAGTTTTTACAATACTCATTCCGTCCTACATTGGTAAAAGTAGGCAATTCTTGTTAGAACTAAGACCTCCACGATGTTCAGTCTAAGTAATTCTACAAGACGCACTTTTGTTAACACGAGAACTAAAGTGGTGATCGTTGTTTACTTTCGTTTATTTTTTTGTACCATTAAGTAGCCTTGAATTAAGGAGCATATTAACATAATCATTTGTAAGTGGTAGTTATTCTGTAAAATTGTATTGACTTAGCGTTAGCCTATTTTATTGATTGTCTAATATTCTACCTACTCCGCCTTAGCGTAACCGCGTTTACTTAATTGAATTAAAGTCTAAGTACATCAATTTGTGGTCTCTGTTTTGCATTGTAATCAAGCTATAAAATAAACCGTAACAACAAAGTAACTGTGCTGTTTCTATTGTGGCTTCAACCACAAATCCTAAAGTATGAAATTCTACAGCGTTTACATTTAGCTAAATCTATGTTAAACCTAAATGCACTTATATTAAAATCTATATTGGATCTGGGGCATTGTACAAAGGGCATTGTTGCATCAGTTACATCAACATTGAATTCAATTGCTCTGGCAATAAAATCTGTATTAGGAATTCGATTGTTTACATCTTAAGGATGCCGGCAGTCGCAGTGGTTACAGACATCTCGTGTTACAGGGGCATGGTCATTTGAACGTTGATTTCATCAACTACTCTTTGTTTAGCACAATATCTGTGAAATTAATATCTTAATACTAAGTTATTTAGAAGGTATCTCTGTAACGAATTAATAAAAATCTGACTTTTTAATAATTATTAACCTTTTGGTAACGGAGAAGATGTTTTAATTAGAAGACTAACTGCTCCATGCTCGAATATCACAAGATTAATTTAAAAAATATACAAATATAATCAAACGGCTGGTGATGAAATGGGTCTATTGTAAATTTATATGAGTAATTGTAAATTTACTGTATCCAAAATAAAATCTGGGATGTTCCTTATTCAATGTATGACTCAAAATATCGATAAAATTATCCACATTTTAATTGAAGTTATCTAACACCGTGACGTCATAATGTTATAATGACATACGAAGTGTACGGAAATAATATGTTTTGATAGATCGGAAACAGTATATCATTCGTCAAAAGTCAGTCAATACCTGTTACCAAGAGTATAATATGTAAATTATATTTCTGACTAGTATCAAGATTCTTGCTCACAGTAAAAGGAGTGGCGCCGTTTTAATTTTTGAATCTGAAATATAATTTGAAACTACTATGGTAATAAAAAATCACATTATCTCCTAATCGTGAGGATAATATCTCCGTGACACGACATAGGTGTGGTTAAGGTTACTGTTATTTGTGCAGTAGTACAAATAAGAGATTAATCAAACATAAATGCTTACAAATAGCAGGGGCACATTGATATTAGAAATTTAAAACATGTTGACGTACTGTGTAAACATTGGTGACAATCACAGATTTCCCAATACAGGAGATAGGGCAAGCCGCGTTTTTAAGTGCGACAAATGTAAGCTCAACGAGCATACACTGGCTACCAGTTTACTCTCTGTGAGACGAGTCAAGACTCACGAATATTAGAAGAAATTACCGTTTTTTTCCAAAATGCCATCCTGTGTAATTGTAACATGCCATCATCGCAATGAATCAGTAAATTTACCAAGAAATACAATAACTTTTCACAGGTAAGAACCGAAAAGAAATTGCGACACTGGGGCTGCGTATAAACTTGGCGGCTTGTCCAGTCTAATTGTATATTCGGATGTCTGTGGTGACAATACTCAGCCTTGTGCCTGTATCTGATCTTTTATCTTCGAATGTAACGGTATAAATTTGGTATTTATAAGTGATTGTAGCCAATCACAATACAATCTTTCAGAGATAATCGGACTACAGTTTTTGTAATTTGATAAATACTTCTTAATCTCTTGCCGGTGTAAATTAACTATCAATGGGTCTCTATCTTTGGTTCAACCTTCTGCAGTCCGTTTTAGGTCTGGTCTTCCCAAATTTTGTACGACTATCGCAGAAAGTGATGTCCAATGTAATGAAGAGAGAAATCCTGGTATTCAGCTCATCCAGCCTCATCTAGCCTCCACCAGCGGATTAGCAATATTTCTGATACTTTTATTGATCTTATCTCCGCTATCCCCAACTTATCTAGCCAACAATGTATTAATAAATAAGATGAAATGTTATTACAAGCGAGATGATACGCATACGATTTACATCTTTTCTTGTTTTAGTGGGAGTTCACAATTTTCCAAATTTTCAGATACATGTGGTCACCACGATCAGCACGTACTACACCACAGGGTAATGGTACGAAAAACCCCTTAAATGTTTTAAGTTATAAAAGAGTTAGAGTGACTGATGCTATAAATATATGCTTAACTCTAACTAGTTTTAAAATCACATAACGTTTTATACCCTAGAAATGCTTGTATTTGCAAGACGACGAGTCAACCGCGACTATAAACCGTGTCTCAACCAATGAATGCAGCGAAATGCCAGCTTGCACATATCATCAGCCACAATTTGACACTAAATCCGATACAAATAGGCCATACGTTCCATGAAATACAGCCTATGTGGCTGATTGGTGGTTGTCGTTACCGAAACGGTCGTCAGTGTATTTGACACTTTGATGCGTGGCTTACAAAATAATTTTGCATTAATCATATATTCCTGGTTCTAGAACTTTCTGCATATTTAATTGACGTTTAAGCTGGCAATAATTTGAAGTCGTTTGATTGAGCGTCGGTGGTTCAGTGGTGTGTACTGCCCTTCTACCGGGAGGGCTGAGGTTTAAATCCCGCGACGTACGGATATGTTTTTCGAATTTTCGAAATTATATGTACGTTATTCGACGCTCTTACGGTGAAGAAAACAATCGTGAGGAAACCTGCACACGCCTGCGAGGAGAAGGCGAAAGGCGCGAAGTTGTCCTATCCGCACGGGGCCCGCGTGGACGACTAAGGCCTAAACACCCTTACGGGCAGGCTCGTGCCTCTCGGTGGGGACGTCTCATGAGCTGATAATGTTGAATTTGAATTCTCAAGCTATACTAACGTCGAAGAAAACGTGCTTTCCTGTGGTGGTGCTATAACTATAGTTATAAATACT
>PQWD01006352.1:0-12798 GCA_019425675.1 Leucinodes orbonalis | reverse complement strand
TATTTTAAAAGCTAGCTTTGGAATATACATTTTTTTGTGACAGAGTGTAGGTCTCTCTCTTCAACCTATCGCAGTCCAGCTGGAGCATAGGTTCCCCCATTTTGCGCCAGATATCCCGGTCCTCCGTTAGGAGAGAGGAGTGTAGGTAAGTTCTGAACTCTCACCTGATAGTAAATGATACGTCCGGCATGCCAGACTGCATTGAAGGAAAATGCCTCACCGCGCCCGTCACCCGAGAAAACAGTCTCTTATACCGAGGAATTTACATACATTGCCAAACATAAAACATACATCCCAAACTTAAAGTCAGAACACTCATATTTCACGGGACGATATTGATACTGCGTTGGTCTAGACGACTCAGTATCGAGTCTACCACCTAGTACCACCTATATTTCGTTGGCGCTTCTTTCTCGACAAGCCACAGCCACTGGACAGCTTTCTGTAGGTGTTGATTATTATTCATCATCATCAGCTCATTAAAAGCCGCCACCGAGTGGCACGAGCCTACCCGTATAGTGATTAGGCCTTAGTCGTCCACGCGGGCCCAGTGCGGGTTGGACGACTTCACACGCAGGTTTCCTCACGATGTTATCCTTCACCGTAAGAACGTCGGATAACGTACATATATTTTCGAAAATTCGAAAACACATTGGTACATGGCGGGTTTTGAACCTCAGCCCTCCCGGTATGAAGACAACGGTCTACACCATTGAGCCACCTTCGATATTATTATCAATAATTAAAAATAAGGTTTCCTTACTTTTGTATTACCACTCGGATTGATTCGTCGATGTCCACTTCCGACGATCAACGCTTTTGTCACTTTAATTCTGGTGACTTTGTACGCCAGCGTGTGAAATTGTCAGCTTATTGGGCAGCTTAAAGGGTGTATTTAGCTTTACGAGTTCATTAGCTGTGAAGCACTGATTTAATAAGAGAAATAGTTATTTTATTACTTTTTTTATAAAAAAAGTAACAAAAAGGGAACTTAGAATATATTTTAAGTTCCCTTTTTGTTTTCCATAAATGGATTATTGTTATTTATGGGGACGTTTAATGAGCTGATGATGATGACTCGATGGGGATGTATAACGAACTGATGTTGTTGATAAACTTAAAAAAAATGGATTTTCGATTGAATTTTTTTTTTGTAGAGGATTAAAAAAAACATTGTATGAAAACGAAAGGCATAGCCCACCGCTGTAATTACAAACTTCTCTGTACAGAACAAACTTCTTCTCCATGGAAACTCGGAGCTTTAGTCCTAATCACAAAGTAAGACCACTGGCTGTGTTTCATATTATAATAAAGGTTCGCTTGGTATAGCAAAATAAACCGAGAAATGGCTACCTTGAACCCCAAGGACTTCTCTCAAGGACGGGGATGCGGAAGTGTACGTAAACGAGTGTCTCGAGCTCCCTTTTACTTTGATATGAAATTGTTGCGAAATTGAATCAAATTAAGCAACTTCTTTAATGTGCGTTGGAAACAATTTTCAAAAATGTTTACGTTTATAACGATTTTGAATGTTGAATTTAAAAACAAATGGTTCATTGAGTTGACCATGGGGTGAATATATAAAAAATATATCACATATAGCTAAATAAAAACATAAGTACATATAAACTAGGCAAACCATTTATAGGAGAATAAAGTTATTTGATAAGGTACCTCAAAATATTATATTGTTATTATTATTGAAATAAATAAAAACAAAACCCTTTTGCTCTACTTCTGTAATCAAATTGTTTTGAATTGACCTTTTCTTGGTTAACGTTCAGTTCTTTTAGTAAGCCTTAATTAAGAAAAAGGATTTTAACTTTTACTTGACATCCACTATACATAGGTATATGCAATATAAGTATATATAAAATGAAAAGGTCTCTATTTTACTCATAAATTTTACGTTTAAAGAACCATACGGAATAATAACAAAATATTTAGTACCTAAGATACATTGAAGCGGTCCAATGATTGAAAGTTAAAGCCAAGAAATTTACTACGCCTTATCTCGACATAAGTGTATTCCATGAAAAGGCGCCATCACTGGCAGCACTCAGTATTCACGTAGCACATCATCAATAGATTTCCATAATCATGAAGGCATGTAGCAAGCACATGATTGCATAATGAAAAGCTAACAGGTAAATGCTTCAACAACCATGATGACTGATTAAGATGGATTAACGGTAGGGTGACTATGTTTTTAAGGAGTTCGCGGACTGGTGTAAAAGGAAAATTAAAAAACTTTGTATTGGTATATTTGAAATCACTTATTGCTAGGATTAACATCTAATTTTATAGTGTAACTAAGAAAAATATAAAAAACACAACCAAAGAAATATGAAATTATTAATTGCAATTTTAATTACAAAATAATAAAAAAAAAAATGGACTAATATCAAATTTTTGTAATTAAGTTTCAAATTCATTTTTTTATTGCATGTCACATTACATAGATAGGATGGTACATATACAGGTTCCCAGTAGGTATACATGTGACGCCCTGCAAGTGCATAGCAAATTGATGGGAGGTCTAACTAGATTTCTTAATAACTTCTTTTATATATGTTTGATTTTTTTATTCATTATTTTATTTATTATAGTATAATGTTAATCATTAAAAAATTTGCCTTTTAAATTTTTAAACAATATGACTCAGTTATTCAGATGAATATAAAATATGTGATAGGAAGGGTCTGTCTTTGTTTTGTTGAGTGGCTTTAGTGAGTACATAAATGCGTATAAATAGATCGACTCTAGAGCTAAGCTTATTTGGGCGGATTATCGATAGGGTGACTGTCTTTTACCAAGGAAAAGGTCATTTTTAAAAGAAAATTATTTTACACACATTTGTACAGGAAAAGACCCTGATTCGTGATCTGCCATATTTCTTGGGTAGCTACCAATGTTCTAACTAAGCGTCAAACGTTTTTTTTTAAATAATATTATAATCTCTCGTGATATAGTGCATCGGGTTAGAAGTGATCTAAGACAAAACGAACTTGGCCAAAAAAGTCAAATAATTAATCATTACCTTAGTGATCAGTCTGTACTGTCCCCCTGTAGGCATGAACCTAACTTGTAGTAGAGAAAATCTTTACGAAACATTTCAAAATTAATGCACTTAATTGAGAGCGTCAGTGGCTCATTGGTGTGAACTGTTGCCTTCCGACCTGAAGGGTTATTATTAAACTTCACATAAGTAAGTTCGTTTAATGATTAATATTTGCCCGCACATGGAACGAATAATTACTGGATACGAAGTCGTATGCAAGAAGGTGTTAATAAGTTTTAATAAAAAAAATGATTTTCCCATTTATAGGGCCCGCAAAGCATTTCTAGGCCCCCTATTATTTCAAATGCAAATGGGCAGCGGTGTTATTTAACATGAATGAAACCTGTTGCTCGTTTACACCGTAAAGCTTAAAAAAAACATGGTCCTTGCAGGTGACGATTTTTATTACATTCAGTTTGCATATCGAGGATGGAGTATCCTCGTCATGCAGTCAGTGTGGTGACCATAGCGCCTCAGATTCCGTACGCGGTCAACGGCACAGGCCTTGGCATTGGCTGGCGGGTGATGACGTCACGCTAACGTCACTGCCCGCCGAATTAACCAATCATAATTGAATGGGAAAATGCATTCTGTTAAAGCGCATTGTCACGCTATTAAAATGTGTGTTTTCCGCGTTAATCGTAGACTTTATTTGGTTATGATGTCGTTTTGGGTATTATGTTAATTTTTTTGTTTCTTTACCATTTAACAAAAGTGTATAAACAGTTTACAAAATAATAAAAAGTATATTTATGTGTTAAGTATTTACTAACTAAGCATTCAACAAATTTCAGTGACTTCTATTAATTGCTAGTTAAGTTTGTCATCTATTCATGCAATACGTAATTAATAAACTTATAAATACGTTTATAATATTCAATATCAGTCTTTCTTTAGTTTTATATTTATATTACATGGTAATTCATTAAGAATGTATTCGTTTGTTTGGAGCGTCGGTGGCTCAGTGGTGTGGACTGTCGCCTTCCTACCGGGAGGGCTGAGGTTCAAATCCCGACACGTACCAATGTATTTTGGAATTTTCGAAAAATATATGTAACGTACATACGACGCTCTTACGGTGAAGGAAAACATCGTGAGTAAAACTTTTTGGCACGCCTGCGAAGAGATTCGAAGGTTGTGTGTGAAGTCGTCCAATCCGCACTGGGCCCGCGTGGACGACTAAGGCCTAATCACCCTATCGGGTAGGCTCGTGCCCTCGGTGGGGACCGTTTAATGAGCTGATGATGTATTCGTTTGTGCAGAAACTGTGTTGGTTGCCAGTGCGCCATCAGCGCTGTTCTTTGGTTTAGAAACAAAATAAAGACCTTATATTCATATATACAGTCACCAGTGATCCCAAAAAATACTAATATGCGCGCACCAACGAATATATACAATAACACGACTACTGTGTAATTGTATCTATTTGTTTGAGCGTCGGTGCTAATGTGGACTGTTGCCTTCCGATCGGGAGGGCGCAGGTTCAAATCCCGTCACGTACCAATATGTTTTCTAATTTCAAAATTACATGCACGTTATCCGACGCTCGCACCGGGCCAACTTTTTCATGGTTAATTAAAGCCTTTAAGAGACCTGAGAGATGAGGGTTTGACAATGGTAAGTATATTAAAATATCATAGATTATATTGTTATATACGAATTGAGGCCGAGCTCATAGTGGCAAGTATCGATCCTGTATGTCTTGGAATGTGGCTGCCATTTTTCCATATCAAACCTACAATCTGAGTGACCGCGAAACTATTACGTATGCACGTCGACAGGCCGACATTTTTACATTGATCGGTACCACTCAAAAAATGAGTGTAACGACGATTGAAATTATATTGGCTAAGCAACATTTTGGTATGTAAACATAATCTAGTTTTTATGCAGTGTTGGGTTATGTAAAATTTTATGTTTGTGTTGGTTAATAAACTGAAGTTACTTTTAGCTTTACAAAGGTTGGCTAACTTGAGGAACGTGAAGGACAAGAATATGGGAGACCTCTGTCCGGAATGGTCTGCGATATCTTCATTATCGTCGGTGCTCATAAGTGTGGACGTTGCCTTCCGATGTGGAGGTGCAGGTTCAAATCCCCCCACGTACCAATGTATTTTCGAAATTATATGTAGGTTTATCCAATGCTGGCTCGTGCCGTTCGGTGGGGATGTTATGAGCTGATGATATGTTAAAAGAGAGAAGTGAAGTATGTTCCGTTTAATAGAATGAAATGAAACTTAACCTATGTTGTGTAAGTGAAGCTGTCGGTTATTACAACAAAGGTTCCGCGTTCAAACCCTGAACATTGCAAACGTGTATTTACTTAAAGTATATTTATCCGTTGTTATACTACCCATAGTACAAGTTCATTGCTTCATTTGCGCTTGTCAATTATGTGGATTTCTTCGACTTCTGAGACCTTATCCACACTTGGGTTCCATCAGGGGGCATATGTGGTTTTTGCTAAGTTATAGCTACTGTGTAGTGGTGGGAAAAAAACTAAGGCACTCTTGGGTTCCATCAGGGCCATGTGTTGCTAAGTTTTAGCTACTGTGTAGTTGGTCAAAAAAACTAAGCCACACTTGGGATCCATCAGGGGTCATATTTGGTTTGTTGCTAAGTTATTAATAACATGCTATGTATATCTTCAATAGTTATACATTCTAATTCAAGTATTTCTAATAAATGTAGCTGTTTCGAATATTCATACTGGGTCACCTTTCACCTGATAGAAAGGAAATATCAAAATACAATCCGTTATTTCGGCATCACTTTTATCCATGTCATTAAATTTGCAATTTTAAATACATAAACAAAACGTGGTTCCGTACCTATGGATTGAGACGCTAACAATTTAATATCAAAATAGCGGTAGGTGAATGTATTTTACAATGTAACCACTAGATGCAAAACAATCTCAAATTTAGGTCATTGTAATCAAAATCTTAGTTTAGGTTATTGATCGCCGTTCATTACTTACTGTAACCTTGGTATAGGAACTATATAATATTTAAAAGGATCTTTAATATTGTAATTTAATTAACTATATTTTTCGTGTATATATAAAAAGGTACTAAAAATATTTTAGATATATTGTCCATATGTGCCATTATATCATCAACTAATGTTAGATTCAGGGTTTCACAGATAATAAAAATAAATTCAAAGAACTGTCACAATGACATTGGCTTACACGCCATGCGCGCGTTATTATTATTTTTAAACTGTAAAGGTATTGAACACTCATATTACCCATATAGACAAACGCTTAGTTTGAATTGATGGCGCTGTGTGAGTATCAGTGATTCATCATCAGCATTAAACGTCCCACTGAGGGTGTATAGGGTGATTAGGCTTTAGTCGTCCACGCGGGCCCAGTGCGGATTGGACGATTTCAAGCATATCCTTTGAATCTCTTCGCAGCCGTGCACAGGTTTCCTCACGATGCTTTCCTTCACAGTAAAAGAGTCGGATAACGTACATATAATTTCTAATGTTCGAAAACACATTGATACGTGGCGGGATTTGAACCTCAGCCCTCCCGGTAGGAGGGCAACAGTGCACACCATAGAGTCACCGAAATCAGTAGATTATTTATTTATGTTTCCATTTAGAACATTAAAATTACTTTACAAAAAATATCAGATTTTTTTCTGGTCAAAATGACATAAACTGTAGCAATGTTGAACACACTGTAAGTATATTTTTATACGTCTATGGCACATATTATTAACTAAGTGTTTTAAATAAAGAATACAGCTCTCTAATATATGATCTATGGAACCCTAAATGTAACATTTGTTGGCGAAATAATGGCACATGGGTGTGTCAGACGTGTAATAGGATACCGCGAGCACGTGCAAAGTACAACCTGTGGCATGCAACATTCATATATGGTTTAGTGAATGCAACATGGCTATAGCCAGGGTTGCCACCCGTCCCGATTTTGCTGGGACAGTCCCATTTCGAAGACATTGTCCGGGTCCGACGGCTATCGATTTCGTCCGATTTTTGACAATACGATACGATCAATCAATTACTCAAATAATAATAATTATTATTATCACAATTATTTTAATCGGCTCGTAATAAAAAGGAAACGTTATGGATATTGCTACTATTTATATGAAATACAAATATAAATTTTCATTTTCGTAGACTGTGTTACATGCCTTTTAATATGACTGGATCTAACTTCGAACGTCACTGATGGATGCCTGATTGTCCCGATTTTTTCCCCCTAAAGGTGGCAACCCTGGTTATATAGCATAAGGCTAAGTGGAGTGACCTACTTGTTCTTCGTCTATATCCTTATACATATTTTTAAATGGAATTGATTAAAATGTAAAACAGACATCGTAATATCATACAATTATATTAGACTAGCTGTTGCCCGCGGCTTCGCTCGCGTTTACAAGTATTATTTTTCAGCCCCTATTTTATACCCTTGGGGGTAAAATTTATCAAAATCCCTTCTTAGGGGATGGCTCGGCCATAGTAGCTTTATGCATGCTCTGCTTGATTGTTTTAAAATTGACAAAGTTTCATACAAACTTCCATCCCCTATTTTATTCCATTCGGAGTAGAAGCAATCAAAATCCTTTCTTAGAGGATGCTTACGTCATACCATCTACCTGCATACCAAATTTCAGACCGATCCCGAAGTGGTTTGGACTGTGCGTTGATAGATCACTATGTCAGTCAGTAAGTCACCTTTTGAGTTATGCTCGTATATATTAAGACTATAAAGTCCCCCTGCGGGGACATGCCTTCTCACGCAGCATGGCATTGGGGGTATTAGACCATAACCACGCGGGCCCAGTGTTTACCTATTGGATGGTTTCCGTTTTTATTTCGAAATAACTACTGCCGTTGGCCCAAGATGGCCTTTTTAGCTTCACCGGGCAACTGCCGAGCGCAGATGCCTTAACTAAAGTGGGAAACATAGCATAGGGTTACTTTTCCCTATGTTCCCACGAGATTCAAACGCACGACCCCCTAATCTTCCAGCGATCTAAACCGCTTATTTATTGGACAATGGATACTAGTTCTGACATCACAAAGCAATTCAGGACGTTCTCATTTGTAGTAGGAAGATTGCCTTCAATTAATTGATTTTAAAAATGTATGGATATAAATCTTATTGAATTCTATTTATTTATTTATTGTTTATGCACACATACAAAATAGTCAGAACAATACATAGTGAAAAAAAAAAGTTCTATTTTGTTAATGAAAAAACTGTAAATATACAAGAAAGGAAAATTTAAATATTTTATTTTATTAATTTATTTTCGGAAAACTAACAGCATAAATATTTACAAAAATAGTACTTAAGTTTAATACAATGCTAATAATAAGTCTTCACCTATAAATTCGACTACATTAACAAGGAAAGCTGTAAGTTTAAACAAATTACTTATCAAAATAACGCTCAGTAAGAACCGTTTAAGAAGACGTTTAAGATGGAGTGCTAGTGCAGAATAGGTCTATTTCGGGCGGGAGCCGGTTCAAAGCCTCACTAGCCCGATTGAGGAACGCATTGGAACGATAGTTGGTGCGTGCAGAAGGCACTTGAAGTTTTACCCTGCAACGCAATCCCGGGTAATATGGTGGTAATATTGTTAGTGATCCCATGGAAATCACGGAAAATTTAACTAGTTTTTTTTTTAATGTCTTTAGCCAGGTTATAGTTTGCCACGCAGACGACTAAGCAATACTCGGTTCTTCTAAAGTAAGAATTGCCTTAGCAAGAATTTACTTCTAACCAAAATGGACATCAAAATTGTCAAGGATATTGTGGTTTTATGCTTATTTGTTGCATTATTCTTCAGAGGTTATAGCAAAACTTTGGTAGAACTTGCAAGCTGTTTGCCAAGTCACAGGGTTCACGGCCAGGAAACTTCGTGCAACTATATCAAAGACTTTGCCTTATGCGCACATAAAGTTACACGCACTGCTGTTCGCAAAGTATAAGACAGTGTATGTATTGAGAAAACAAAATCTGAACTGTTTAAACATGGAAGATGATGATGAGATATTTTCGTAAAGACGTTTGGCTAGCTTAGTCGAAGATGGCCTTCGCAGCTTCACCGGAAAAGTGGCGAGTGGAAATGGCTTATATTATAGATTAATAAGATTTTGAGGGTTTTTTCTCGGAGGTTTTTTTATGTGATAAGTGAAAGAGTCAAACAGTTTGCTCACTTGGTGGTGGGTGATACGTTGAAGCAAATTAATAACAGGAGGAAGTCATTATTTTCCTTCAACACTGCCCTGTGCCTGTCACCCAAGACGACGCTGCAGCTACAGTACTCTCACACAAAAGTGCAAAACCCTCCTTTTTAAGGCACGATATCTGGCCCTGTGGGCCGGTTACCTACCGTTTTTCTGTCTAACCTACTGTTAGACAGAAAAAAATCGACCAACGCTACCTATCAAATTAAGAGTGTAGTCACGTCACTAAAATCTCTCTCTTTACATTAGCATTGCGCGCGGGAAAGTCATCATGTAACACTAAGAGTTAATCAATTATTTAAAGTTAAAGAATCATTTAATACTACGTGGACGACTTAGTGCCGAGTCTACCACCTAAGGTATAGTGTAACCTGTTATCTCCAAAAATGTTACGTCTCTTTATAACCTATCGTATTTCACTGCTGGACATAATAACAGGATATCTCACATTTTGTGCCAGACATCCCGGTCCAGACTTTAGCGATCTAGTAAGCAAGTCGTCGGTCCATCGGGCTCGAGAGCGACCTTGCTATGACGTCGCTTTACTTCAGTACTCGTCTGCTCCAAAGGCCATCGGTTTTGTGATATTTGGATAATTATTTAACGTAATGAATGAAAACACACATGCGATACGTTTCGATAGGCAATACATTCACGCGTTAAGTCGCACAAATACGCGGGATTGTACTAGGTGTACTTATTTTTGTACTATATAAATGTGAATATTGGAAATTAATTCAAAGAATTTGCAATGAAACTAAACGATTACAAATCAAGTACACTTGAGAAAGAGGCGTTGTTAAAATAGTGGTCGTTTTAATTATAACAAAGAGTAAGTTAATCCAGCAGGCAGAATGGTTTATGTCACTTAAAGGCGTCTCCTCAGGATTGCGATCATTCGCATTCTCACACTCACCGGGAAGACTGCTGAGAGCGTCGTTGGCTCATTGGTGTAGACCGTTGCCTTCCGATCTGGAAAGTGCAGGTTCATATCCCACCACGTTCCAATGACTTTTCGTATTTTCGAAATTATATGAACGTTTATTGACGACCTTAAGGAGAAGGAAAACATCGTGATGAAACGTGCTTGTGAAGAGATTCAAACGTGAAGTTAACCACTCTGCACTGGGCCTGCGTGGACGACTAAGGCACCCTTTACGTGTAGGCTCGTGCCCCTCAGTGGGGACATTTAATTAACTGATGATGGAGATGCTTTTGAGGAAGACTATGTTCAGCCTAGCATAGACGATTGTTAGCCGATTGATTGATTGACACAGTAAATCGTTTTGGTTCTTAATAATTCAAAATTTCTTTGCAAACTTGCATTTTTTTCATTCTGTAGACATAAAATATCATTCTAACCCTATAATAATTTTACTTTAAATACACATACAATGAGCAATGCGTCCTACCCGTACTAACATACAAGCTGAGACATGGACACTGACGGGATTGGTTAACAAGTTCAAAGTCACTCAACGCGCAATGGAGCGAGCTATGTTCGGGGTCTCACTTAGGGATAAGCTTAGAAATGATTTAATCCGTAGAGAACTAAAGTGACCGACATAGCCCGCCGGGTCAGCAAGTTGAAGTGGCAGTGGGCTGGTCACGTATGTCGCAGAACCGATGGCCGTTGGAGCAGACGAGTTCTGGAGTGGAGACCGCGTCTCGGCAAGCGTAGCGTAGGACGCCCTCCGGCCCGATAGACCGACGACTTGTGAAAGGTCGCTGGTGGAGGCTGGATGAGGAAAGCGGAGGACCGGGATATCTGGCGCAAAATGGGGGAGGCCTATGTCCAGCAGTGGACTGCGATAGATTGAATAGAAATACACATACACACAGTAAACCGGTAATCACAGTGAAATTAGATGTGCACCATTTTGTTTATATATTTTGACAGCTGACGAGACAGTATCTCGATTGATTTGACAGTCCATTGCCCTATTTGTTACCTACTCTGAACCAGAAGTTACCTACGCGAGTTTCTGTTACTCTATGGCCGAATTCGCCATATCGTTTGATCATAGATAATTGAGATTTTTTACTGGCGGTGTGTACAATCGAAATGGGTCAGTTGTAATTAGATATTTTGCATAACAGTTATTGTCATCCCCTGATTTTGATCTGGTAATTAATAATTTAGTAATTTGAGTTATCGTAAGCCGCGTATCCAACGCCGGTATTATGTGATTGACAGTTCGTCTCGAATAGGATTTGTCTATGGTTTTTTTTTTTAAATTTACAGGGAACCATTATTCGAATCAAAGGAAACAAATAAAGGCGTATTAAAAGGGAACACTTTTCTGGGAGTTACACTTGTCAATAGATTACGGTACGTGTATAATATTACGATCACGATATACATACTTTTAACCGACGCTCTTACGGTGAAGGAAAACATCTAAAGGAAATCAGCGTACGCCTGCGAGAGATTCAACATATTAAATTTCGAAAACACATTGGTACGTGGGCGGATTTGATCCTACGCCTTCCCGGTAGGGACGGCAACAGTCCACCACACCATTGAACCACCGACAGTTGTGACTAATGATTAGTGACCCGATTAAAAGCATTACGAAAATGGCGTTTTGTAAATTATTATTTTTTCTTTGTAATAGATTATTCAATAAATATTTGATTAATTGAAAATACTGCGTCTCGATGATAACCTTACCAACCTATACCGTTTTTACTATGGATAGATTGATTTGTATTAGTTTGACTTGGTACGCTTATTATGAGCGTCGGTGGCTCATTAGTGTGGACTATTGCCTTCCGATCTGGAGGGTGCAGATTCAAATCCCGCCACGTACCAGTGTCTTCGAGTTTTCGGAATTATATGTACCTTTATCAGAAACTCTTACGGTGAAGGAAAACATTGTGAGGAAACCTGCGCACGTCTGCGAAGAGATTCAAAGGTTGTGCGTGAAGTCGGCCAATTCACACTGGGCCGGCATGGATGACTACGGCCTGTACACCCTATACGGGTAGGCTCATGCCCCTCGGTGGGGACTTATAATGCGCTGTTGATGGTGATGATATAACCAATTGCTCAAAATTGTGGTATATTAAATAACACATTGCAAATGCCGTCGACGTTAAAATATAGATTATAATTTGATAGACCACGCGTAAAATGACAGCCGAAAAAAAACAGTACGAAGAACTGTTACGGCGGCACATTTTTTTTATTAATTACGAACGTGTGGGGCCGTGTGCAAAAATCGACAGGCATTTAACGCGTGCTGGTTTTAGGTTTTGAGATGATAGCCTAAATTCGGACACTAGATTTGGGGACTGGTTGCTAGCCGGACTTAATTTTAAATTGATAATGCATAGGTCAGTGCAGTGCACAGAGGCTAACAGATTACACGTTAATTTTTCGATATGCTTTTTTTAATTGGGTCATGTGATTAATTGCTTTAAACGAGTAATGGAGTAATGAGTAAACCTAATTTTATTATTTTGTTTATTTCAAAGGTAGGCCAACGAGCAGGTTCTCC
>PQWD01006350.1:145374-167201 GCA_019425675.1 Leucinodes orbonalis | reverse complement strand
TGTTCAGGGTTGCCAAACATATGATTCCTCGTACAAATACGAGATTTGTGTCTTCCGTACGAGTACGAGGACACTATCATCCTCGTACAATTATATACGAGATTTTGTAATATGACTATGCCACATATTAAAAACTAATGACATCTAACGAAACTTGAACTTTTAGACAAAAGAAATCCTTTGGTCGCATTAAGGTGATCATTGTTTGCAGACTAGAAGCTAGCTAATTTTTATTTTATTTAGTATTTTTAATTATAAAAGCGGTTTTTTGAATGTACGAGGTTCGAAAGTCGAAGTACGAGATTTTAAGCTGCACGCTTATGTACGAGGAATTTCGTTTTGGAATTGGCAACCCTAGCTTGTCAGTTATCACGTCAAATTACCGTTTATCCTGGTTCATCCTATGTTCTATGTATCTTTTTACTTTTAGAAGCCTTATTTATAAAAACTATAATATAAACAATATCATCCAAGATGATGTCGGGCAAAGGTTCGTGATTTTTAGTATCTTAAATATATTACAAAATCGCATAATATTACTACCATAACCCTCTGAGAAACTATTTAAGCTTCACATATGTAACCGAATTCAATATTTAGTATGAATTCGGTTACATATGCGCACATAATAATTATATTATTTTATAGCACTGCCCGAAACAGAAGAACAAAATAGGATTAGATTTCAAATTGAACTTGAATTTGTTCAATGTCTAGCTAATCCTAACTATATACATTGTAAGTATTAATATTGACATAAAAATATAAATACCTTTCTTATTATCCATATGATTTTTTAATAAAGTTTGTTGTATGCAGTTTTAGCTCAGCTGGTTACCTTAAAGAGCAGACATTGTGAACTATTTAAGATATCTTCAGTACTGGCGAGAACCTGAGTATGCAAGGTACCTCAAGTATCCTATGTGCCTACACTTCTTAGAGCTGCTGCAACATGAAGCGTTCAGGAGGGAATGTGTTTCTGCACAGGTAAGTTACAATAATCTTTTGCAAACAACTTAAATAAAAATAACAACCAGCCTTTAAAATCCTACTGCAGGGTACAAGCTATCCCTCAAAGCATGATATGGAGAGATTGAGCCGTAACCCATGTGTTATTTATAATTGAAATACTTAACTAACAGAAGACTGTAGGATAAATACATTTAGTTTATGAGCGTTATTGTCAATATAAATTTATTTCATTTATAAATGATGACCCTGTTTAAGTAGGAGATTTTATATAAAAATTACAAAATTACAATTACATAATATATGGTATATTCTACATAATAAACATATATTTATGTACACAAATGTCTATCGTATTCTAGAATCAAGTCTCGACCTTGATTTTTATGTAAATTGTGTTAGAAAGGATTGCGCTATACACAACATAGCTCATCCTTTCTAACTCTATTTAAGTATAAATCAATGGGTAAGTCTCATTCTAACGGACATTATATGTCAAGAATGTCAGTACACTCACAAACTTTGGCCTTTATAATATAAAAAAATAGAAGTGATATTTGTTACAGGTGTGTAAGTTTATGGATGATCAAGCTATCCTGTTATGGCAACATTATACGCGGAGACGAACGCGTACGTTACAGCCGCCGGACGCGCCGCCACCGCCTGCGCCCCCCGCACCACCATCGCAAGTTCCGCCTCGACAGCAACCATAGTACAAAGTGGTGACCATATGGATTTTTAATATAATGTGTGTCGCAACAGTGTCATTTGCCTCCTAAATAAATTAAAAAGGCATACAGGTGAACACATGAAAATAATACTGGAAGTGATTTTTTTATGTAATAGAAGGCAAACAAGCAGGTGTGCAAATCTGTGATGATCAAGCTGTCTTATTATGGCAACACTACACGCGGCCAGTGTTGCCACCTTAGCCCTTTTGTAGTTAGATCTAGCACTTTTTAGCATAGGTGAACTCCTTTTTTAACGATTTAGCCCAAAAAATTTTTCACTGACTTGAAATATTACCAAATTATGAAGTTTTGACATGCTAACAAGTTTTTGCTATTTCATCAGCTTCATGACATGATTATTTCAGCATTTTTAGAACAGAAAATCTTTTGATGCTCAATCTAGCCCAGTTTTTTAGCAGCCCCATTTTTTCACCTATTTAAAAACCACTATAACTTCAAATTGAATTAATTAATTATTGAATTAATCATTTTATTTCTGGGTCTCTTACCCCCCCTTGAGACCTGCAGCGCCCACAAGGGGCGTCATCGCCCACTTTGGGAAAGACTGATCTACCCTAGCTCTTTTAGCTTCTCAAAAAGCCCTTTTTCTAAAACTGAGGTGGCAGTTCTGCCTCGACTACAACCGTTGTAGAACTGTGTTACTTTCTGGACTTATATGTAAATAACATTGTCTACGATTGCCAAAGCGTGGTCTTCACTCCGAACTTGTCTGCTCCAACAGCCATCGGCTCTACTATAAGCGTGACCATTTCAACTTACGGTAACTTTGGTTCTCCCCAATTATTTATTTCGGATTTTTGTCCGTTCCTCGTTCCATTGCCTGTTGTATAACTTTACTGGATTGGACTGAAGTAGATCCCGCGTCTTGGCAAGCGTAGCGTAAGTCACCCCTCAGCCCTATGACTTGCACAAAGAGCCGTACGAGGAATTGCTCGAAGATCTTTGCTGTTGGTGCTGATAGACTCTACTGCTACATCAGCAGGCAAGTGGTGAGGTGGAGTTAAACAGTGACATAGGGTATTTTAGTGAAGGCTAATTAACCCAGAGGCGTGCACTCTATATGTGCAAATAAGCAGTGCATACCCTGTGCGTTCAGACAACCCGAAAAATACCCAATGATTGGGAAATCATTTAAAAGTTGGCAACTTATTCGCCCATTTTTCTCTACAGATTTGAAACCATAGGCGATCTGCTGTCATCGACAGCACTCAATTTGACAAAAATGTAAATTATATATTATTTTGGCGATTAGTGTCAGTCACTTTGCATACCATACCATAATCATAATCTCTGTGCACACCACTGAATTAACCTTATAATTGTTTGTGTAGAAGACTGAACTGTCGTAGTGCGAATTAGAACAGACTTATTGTAAAATGTATAACTAACTTTAATGACTCAACGACCCAAAGTGAGTCTTGGCCTCCGAAACAAGATCTTCTACCAGTCTGTATCCTGCGTAACCTCTGTCCAGGTTTCAATCCTGAGCTCACGCAGATCAGTTCACCATATCCCTCCAGCGGTATCTGGGACGACCGACTGGGCGCCGTCCACTTTGTAGTCCAAGATATGCTCGCAGAACTCCCCGATCCTCCCCCATTGTAACCAAGTGGCCGAGCCATCGGAGGCGGTGTGTAAAATGTATAGGAGTGACTTAAGTAGACAACGAGGAAGTGTCAAAAATAAAATAAAGCAATTTGTTAAACAGTTAATTTTATTTATTATATTTTTTAAAGTTAATGACTCGTTCTCTCAAGTTATCATTATATAAAATAGTAGGCACATAATTTGATTACGACAGGACATAATTATAACATTTCGTCAAAAAGAATTGTAAATAAAACGGGAATCGTCATTAGATATTGAATAAACACCTGCAACTGATTTACCGACTGAGTCTTGTATAAAATATAGATATAAGTTAAAGTTGTAATAATATAGCATAAGTATTTTGCAATAAACAAAATTTTCACAAAATGTTCACTTTAATCTAATACATACTTCCTTAACATATTTTAAATAAGATAATTATGTCAAATTGGTACACTTTTAACTAGTGGAATTAACAGATGTTTCACACTTATGCAGGTACATCTATAGTATCGGATCAGTAGATTTAACATAAATACATAGTATCGGAATTAGTCTATATCTATCAATAGCAATACTAGTAACAATACTATATAAGTAAGTATATAGTGTAGTAAATTAATTATTATTAGTAAACGTTGTCTAGGGCGCGGTAGCGAGCCATGCAAAATGCTCTCAAGGTAAGGTAGTAGACTAGTTCCACGGCGCTCATCATACTAAAGCCATGCAGAGGCCTAAAAGACCCCCTGTGTTGGCTGAAATAAAAACATTAGCATTAATTTGCTATATACCCAGTATTTTATCTGTTTAAAAAATAAAACAAAGTTGTGGTCAGTCCGCATGAAGGGTTATATTTATTCATTATAATCATAATAATCGTAATCATTATCATTGTATCAGATCCCACAGCGTGGCTCAGCTTTTACTAAATATCAGGCTATGTGAAGATTGTGCTGTAACCCACCATGCAGGCCCATTGCTGGTTGAACTAAAGCACTACTATACTAAGGTATTACCTAGTCGGACTCAGAGGTTAACGTGCTCTTCGGAGCAACGTTTTTAGCCTCCAATGTCGTTCAAATACCTAAATGGAAAAAAGTACACTATACGGTTTCTCCGTTTGAAAGGCTTTTCTTTGCTAGTGGACGAGTAAGGTTATGATGAACAAAGTATCTATGGATTTACAATTGATAGTCTCGTCACATTTCCCAAGCAGTTTGAATGAAGCAATTTGTAATTATCTCGATTCGATGAACTTGGACTAGATTTTTCGGTTCTAAATTAATATAGGCTTTAAATAAATTTTCTTAAGAAAATTCATCATTAATGAAAAAATATGATCCAGTTCCAGTGTTGAAAAACGCCGCCCTAGACTACTACTAAGACTACATCATTGCGGACGATTCAACGACCCCGTCCATTGATGTTAAAGGATTTCAAAGAGCTTCGTTAGCTGTTTGTTGAATGCTACATTGGCCTGTCATATAAGCTAGTTTAAGGCCCTTCTCCCTCCAACCTTGAACGTATATCTCATCCCATTTTGCGCCAGACCCGGTCCTCCGCTTTTTTCATCTACCTCCACCAGCAACCATTTACAAGTCATCGGTCCATTAAGCCGGAGAGCATCCTACGATACGTCTGCCAAGATGCGGTCCCCATTCGAGAACTCGTCTGCTTTAACGGTTATCGTTTTGTAACATTCATGACCAGCGGCTGCCTTTAAATTTGNCGGTTCTGTTGGGAGACGTGCGCACGCGCCAGTTGCTCCACAAGAGACTTGTGCAGCGGCGCAGTGCTCATTCGCTCTGAGTACGCAATCTCCGTGCAAGAAGGCAGGCACTCTTCACATTCTTTTTCTGTAAAAGTAATTATTTTATTATTTAATTCTTTATTGTACACTGAAATACACAAATAAAACAAAAAGAAGAAGAGAGTACAATGGGTGCGGCCTTATTGCACATGCAGTAATATCATCATAGAACTAAAACGACCTCCTGCAGGGCACGGGCCTTACAGTACCAAATTGCTAGAGCTATGGGTAAAGTAGCATTAACCCACCAAGCGGGGTCCATGTGGATCGGAGGGTGAATCGATCTACCCCATGCACGATTACGGTTGCACGTTAGTCAAAGCTCTCATTCTTACTGAAATCCTAAGTATCCTTTCTAGTAACAGGTAGTTGCAGAGTCAGTTTCGTGATATGATGTCCGGACCCTTGTACCTGTACCTTTTTAAACTAATATATTTGGTTCAGGCCTGAAACTCGTTACCTCCTCCAATGCGTCTCTAAAGAGAGAGAGATATTCAAGCTCCATTTATCCCCAATTTAAGCAAATACTGTGGGCTGGCACCCAAGAGTACAATAGAATTCTGGTCACTTTAAAAAACGTTTTTCTGTAAACATAACATTGTTTATTTACAAAAATGTTTTAGTACCGACTTACTTTTAGGTTTCAGTTGTGTTGTGTTGCTGTAACATTTTGCGTCAGCTTTGCCACAAATAGTTGTAGTTTTGTTTTCTGCAAAAAATATCATGGACTTTATTTATATTGAATCATAGAAAAAGATGATGATTTATAGCAATAAAGCAACTCACTAGGCATGTAGTAAAATACACACTGGCATAAGTCCAACATTGCCTGGGCTTCGCATTCCATCTCGCAATTTTTCAGTGTGTAGGTTCTGTTGATAAAAATATTTATGATTACAAATTGTATGTGGGTGCATTAGTTTACATAAATCTGTTTTCATCATCAGCATATAATGTCGCTTTACAGGGCACAGGCCTGCTCACACTGCATAGGCATGGGGATATTGGGCCGTAACCCGCCACGCAGGCCCAATGCGAATTGGTGGGTGTTGTTGACAACTACAATCCTAAGAATGTAGTCGGCCTCGGTTTCCCATTATATCTGGATTCCTTCCTAGCCGACGCAACGTAAAATTTTAACAGACTTACAGTTATTGTTACCTTCAACAGTAACAATAGATTCTATATTGTGTCTGTAATCACGGCATTAAATTTTAATATGAATTGGTCAGGCAGTTGACTTTTGCCTAATTCTTGCGCCCCTGATTCATTTACCTTGACCTTTTTCATGATGGAGTTCATGTGTATGAGTAGATACGTGAGCATTTTACGGACCTGAAGAATATCAAATCCTTTTCGTTGGAGAATAGACATAGCCTTTTTGAGATATCGATGGTGCGGAGGTCAGGCTGTGCATCCAGGATCCGAGGTTGGATGGTCACCCGTGCCTCGATGCCTGGTCCATAAATTTCTCCTAGGTGCGCTATTTTAGGAGTTTCTGTCGGGTTGTGAAGTAAAATCTAAAATGTTAAGGATACTATCAGAAACTCTGTGACACTGTAACAAGAAATTATTTTTCTACAACATGTACTGACTCGAGGATTAAATCGTTTAAAATCAAGAAAGTTATTTCGTATCTTGATACTATGGTAGATATATTACATTTTGGTACATTTTAGACAAGGATCTTCAAGTGTGAAAAACAACTAGTTGATGAAAATATCTCGTGAATGCTACCTTAAATCCAGCACTTTTGGTAGAGGCGCAGTAATATTCATCTAAATTCGCATTTAGCACGAGAGTAAGCCCATGACTAGTACCAATGCCTGAAAATAAATACATAGACTATGTTTTGTATTTTTGAGAACTATGTTTATGACAAGTATTTAAAGTTGAGGACCAACATGAAGGAAGGAGTCAGCCCTATCATTTAAAAGTGACACCAGAATTGAAAAATAAAATCTTTTTATGTTTTAGTAGATAAATTCATTTTCGGGTCTGATCGGGCATTTGTTAGAGACCCTGATATTAAGAGGTAGGGAATAATATCTTGCGGTCACCTATCCGACAGTCGACCATTCCGATAGTTGTTTGCATTGCGGGATCGATAACCGTACATATTTTTTTTATTAAACCTATAGACTTTTGGTTTTGCCTTCCTAGAAGTTTTGATGAGTAACGAACCTTTTGGTTTCCAAGGGAATCCGTCGGCGGGAGCATCTTCCGGGTAACCCCCTTCCGGGGTCCAATCCACGGCTGGTGACGGAAATGTCAAGTTCAAGTCATTAAGAGATTTGCTGAAAAAAATATTTGTAACATTTTACGGGACGATATTGGACACTGGGGTTGATACAGAGAACAGTGGTTCCGGAACAAAAGCAGCAATTTTCTCGTGAATGTAAGTACATCGTTTTGACGTGCTTGGTGAAATTACAATGTTGGGTATGAATTTGGGGCCTCAGATTAACATTTATGAACGGACGTCGTCGCTTATCCTTGCTCATATTGTTTTAAATGCGACACAAAAAATATGTGTTCATTTTAATGTCATGTAAGTTATTTTCTACGCCACGCTATAGCTGCTTGAAATACTCATCCTGCGCAGACGAAGTTACGGGCACCAGCTTGTTTAGGAAATGATCTTTGTCCTTACGGATTCCGAAACATCATTTCCCGATGAACAACGTTGAAGGTGCAGCAGAGACCTTCGTCGGTCAGTTGGGCGTTGAACAAGTCCAGGCAACTCATTCTCTTGGAGTTCCACTTGCAGCTAGCGAGCATCTCACTGCATGGTTGCGTCACCTGAAACCGTAATAGAAGCAACACAGACCTTTTAGAAAATAATTTAATTTACTGCGTCAGTCTGATTAAAACGTTATTCTTAAAATACAAGATCCGATTTGGATCCGATCTTATTTAAAGTTTTGTTCCATATATGTTCTGTGTAGTAACTGCAGATTGTGACTGTGTTTCCACATCTAGTTGCCGTCCATAAGAGATGGCTTAGGAGTGTAACGTTCAGCAGAGAACGGGTAGCAGCGCTCTGGCATTCACTCTTAACCTTGTAGGGGTAGCATAAGTATATAAAAATTTAATAACAGAGGGATGCGCAGAATACAATAAAAATTTAAATTAATAAAGACCTCGTAGAGGTACTGACTGCAACCCGCCTGCCAAGCGTGGAGATAATGGCAAAACCCTTCACTATTGTAGATGTGGCCCTTAGTTCAGCTGTGGACTGTTACAGGATATGTAACATAGTGTTAGTTCCGTAGATTCTTAATCCATAGTATGTGTTACTATTGAATCGACCTATACTTACATTAATTAGAAACGATCGTGTGTAGTCCCAGTCGGCAGTTTCAGCGATATCATCCTCAAATATCTCGGCGTCATTTTGTGTTGAGCACAAACTCTCCAACAACTTTTTGTCCACTGAAGTTCTACAAATGATAGGTTGTGTTTGAACTCACTGTTATTTAATATGATAAGTATAGCTCGTGGATGGAAGAAATCAGGAGCAAAATAACGGGTTGGTAACTGTTTCTGCTTTTTATAAATGTATGAATTAACCCATTGAACGCCGGGAATACAGACACAATGGAAAATCTCAATAGATTTTCCATTGTGTCTGTATTCCTTTAATGACGTCTTAGGGCGGCAGACACAATTGTCTGCCGCCCTAAGACGTCATTGGCGGTCAAAGGGTTAAATATAAGGTACAAATTTTTTCAAGTTGATTGGATGCTGGCATCAGAAGCAATGTTATACGACTAGTAAAGCTGTTAATTAAGGTACATTAGAATGATGACATTAATAAATCAATAATTTCGATTCCAAATTCATAGATGCCTCCATTTTTATTGAAAAAAAATCATACCCGAACTTAATATAGTGCTCAGCCACAGACTTCTTTGCCTGGTTCACATTGCAGATGGTTACCGCCGGGAAGGGCAAGTCATCGAGTGCCATGTTCTGTGGGTTGATGCTAACGATCATCGGTGACATGCGCCACTTGTCGTACACGTTCAGGATGAAGAAACCGGCGCACACCAGGGAGCATGCGAATGCCGTGAGCCAGAAAAATCTGTGGATTATTCTGTCAAGGTAATTTAAAGCAATACCACTACTCAAAATATATTTACTTTTATCGGTGCACAAAACATCATTACACACAGTTAACACATTTGTACCAGATTAAGTACCAGTTGCATCACCAAAATCGTATATGAAAAATAAGAAGTACTTATATAATACTTTCATTGGTAATGAGATGTGTGTGCCACTCTCTCTCCTGTTGCAGTCCACTGCTGGACATAGGTCTTATCAAATTTGCGCCAGATTCCGGTGCTCTGCTTGCCTCCTCCAGTCTCCACCAGCGACCTTTCGCAAGTCGTCGGTCTATCGGAAACGGTACGTCGGAAAGCGTCATACGCTACGAAAACGTGTGCAATGTGCATGGCGACATATAAATCTCAAGCACTATGTTTTTTTACTATTATTTACATAAAGTCGTTGGTACAGTAGTAATCCTATGCCAGTGTAGTTCGTGATCTATATTCGCCATCAAAAAATGCGTATGGAGAACGCGCTAGCCGTAACGCATCGAGCCCAATTAAAGTAATATAATATTTACTGATCTAAGTTTTACCTTTCAAACCATGTTAATTTCTTTTCGCCGATGTACCGCAATCCGTGTAACGTTGAGGTTAGGAGATACTCCCTAAAGTCTTTTCGGAAGGCGCTGACCACTACGTCGGATGTATGTAAGCCCGATGGTTTCTCCTGGCATGATGGAAATTTGTTGTAAATATCTACTACGAGAATAAATTAAAGACTCATCATCAGCTCATCAAACGTCCCCACCGAGGCGCACGAGCCTACCCATATAGGGTGTTTGTAGGCCTTAGTCGTCCACGCGGGCCCAGTGCGGGTTGGGCAATTTCACGCACAACCTTTGAATCTCTTCGCAGGCGTGCACATGTTTCCTCACCATGTTTCCCTTCACCGTAAGAGCGTCGGATAACGTACATATGATTTCGAAAATTCGAAAACACATTGGTACGTGGCGGGATCGGAATCTTAGCCTTACTGGTACGAGGGTGACAGTCCACACCATTGAGTCACCGATGCTCACTTGAAACATATCGTTTGAAGTAATAAAAATAGACAAAAAAATTACCTCAATTTTGCTTCTTGTTATAGGTATCTTACTATCCCAAACGTACCAAGGTGTCAGTTCCTGGTTATGCTTATTGACCCACAGGTTTGGCTAGCAGAAAAAATAATAGTAATAATTATAGAAATTATACTAAATTTTTTTTCATCAGCCTATAATATTTTTTTCTACACATAATGGGCGTTTGGGACGGATCACGGAACCTACTCATTACGGATTAGTAAGTTAAGGACTACCATTATAAAATAGTAGCCGGCACTATCAGATGTGCCTACCAAAGCACGGATTTACTTAAGTCAATATTTGTCGGTCACCCATCCGAATGATCACATGCGATAGTTGCTTGACTTGTGCGATTCTCAACGGAACTTACTAGTCGCTACGCCGACGACGTATAAAGGCATTGTGGGTCCCTTCTCCACTTTTAGGTGTATGAACTCCCTGATAGCTATCGATTTATATTTCATAGAACCTTTACCGTTATGTAGAGCCGTAAAAAATTAAACGTGTAGTAAATGTACTTAAGCTTACTTAAGTTAAGGCGAATAATTAACTCATTACTTTATTACCTTCTTGAACGGAGGCGTTCCATGATCTCCATTAGGATAGACCATCATATTATCAAGCGAGTCGTTATCCTCACCAGTGGTTTGACTGGCCTTATTGTGCGATGACGGAGTAGTGTCCAACCTCACGGTCCCCAGCCCCGGCGTACGTACTTGTAAACTAATTTCACATAATTGTGTTTGCGCTCTAATCGTTTGATTGCACCGCTGGAGTGACGAATCGACCCCGCACCGCCTCCGCAGTTAGCTTTCGATACCAAAATTATACATTTTCAGGTTACTTGTCCTTGTACAATAATTATTAGGGTGTCACTGATCGTAAATTTAACGTGGAACCACTAATCTCACGCGGTGTATTTCACCTATATCTAATTTGTTTTTGATAATACGTTACATGAACAAATCTTTGAGTGGCAGCGCAAGTTCTTGTACGAGTAAGATCCTATCAGTTAAGCTTACATTATTGCTGATATTTTCATAATGTTTTGTCAACAATATTAGTTACATTGTTGCAAATGGAATCAGAGTTTCATTTAAAGAAATCGACGCAACTAGGAATTTTTAAAAGTGATAGTTAACTATTGTATTCTACGAGTATACATAAGATTTTTTCTCATACTTATTCGAAAATATGTGTGACGTTGTTCCTTCCAAGTATATTTGGGGCCATAATATCGATTGATAGACACTGATCCGGTATATATGATTCTAAATATAATCTTTGACGTCAGTTACTAGCTAATATTCGATGTAATATGTCTATGAAAGAGTAAATTAATATTTTTGTTTTAAGTGATAATTACAGAGAACAGCGGTCGGGCGTATCTATGCGGGATCGGCCGCTATCACGTCACGCCAACCTCGCTTGCGAATACTAACTGCATTTATTGTAATTATAACTATTGGACATGCACCACACTGTTAATTGGACTAATGCGGAAATCACGGTCTAAATAAATTGACAGTTGCCAGTACGTACTAATGTCGGATATTATTATGAAATTGTCCGTACAAAGTTAAATGTTCCATTTAGTTTCGTGTTTGTCCAAGGTAATTGGTGTGCACGGAGTGACATGCGCCTAACACTGTTTTGCAATTTTTCCACTATCGACCTTTTGGACGTCATTACTCAAGTTAGATTAGAGCTCGCCGATTACTGGTTCGGTTCGAGGTGTCATTCAAACAACCAGATAATTTTCCGTTCCATATAAATTCGTTTATTACGCATACATATAATTATTATTATGTACAAAATTTTTTTTTTTCATAGAAATTTCTTATAAAAGTAACAAAAAGCCACAAGAAGAGAACAGGCTGACGCACTTGCACTTTGAAAAATTTCTAAAAGTAGAAGAGATCGAAGCAAGTCCTCGAAGCAGCGGTGGCGCTCAGGAATACTTGATCACCAGGACCTTGGGCTGCTCGCTAGCGCTGCTTCCAGGTGACTTAGAGGAAGGGGAAGGGGAAGAAGGGAATATTTTCACCAGTGTTGTTGTTGGGGGGCGTGCGGGTGCGGCGTGGGCGACCTGCGCGTGCGCCGCTAAGTGAGCCGCGCGGGCTGCGGCCACCTCGGGGGTGTCGAGGATGCCGGAGCCGTCATGGGCTAGCCTGATGTTGGCGGCCTGGTGAGCGGGGGCACCTTGCCATGAGGGAGCGCCGTTCCACTGGGGAGCGGGGGCGTTCCATTGCTGCTGAGCGGGGGCACTCCATTGCTGTTGAGCGGGGGCGTTCCATGCTGTTGAGCGGGAGCGGCGGCCTTAGCGGCGGAGAGCGCGAGGTGGGCGGCGCGAGCCTGGGCAACCTCGGGGGTCTCGGCGACAGGGGCGGGGCGGGCCGGCGGCGTTCCATGCGGGAGCGGGGGCGGCGTTCCACTGGTTGGCGGGGGCAGCGTTCCAATGGTTGGCGGGGGCGGCGTTCCACTGGTTGGCGGGGGCGGCGTTCCATTTGGGCTGCTCAGCGCGCTGCCAGTACTCTTCGTTGTCCCAACGGGGGTCGTAGGATCCGTCGTCTTGGGGGTTGGGGTTGTTCTGGTTGGCTTGTTGGAGGGCGGCCAGTGAGCGGCGCGCGCTTGCGCTACCTCAGGGGTGTCGAGGATGTTGCGTCCGTCCTGGGACAGCGCGATGTTGGCGGGGGGACCGGCCCATCCGGATTGGTGTGCGCTGCACGCCACCGCCAAGCAAGCTACAATGATCTGTAAAAAGAAAATAATTTCTCGTTATCGACATCTCTTGCTTACTTTTTGAAACTTGGTTTAGATCTGGAAATAAGTCTGCAGTGCTGGTTAAATTCGTTTGTATCAATGCTATTACGTTAAGTGTCATAAGCCGTGACGGTTTCATATATTTGTATTAGTAACAAGGACTAGTTTTATCACGTTCTTTTATGCTCTTTTATGTCTACTATAGTAGCGCTACCATTTAACCTACTCAGCCGTTCGGTTAATCTATTCAACCGCGATCATTAACAGGTATTGTCGGGTTCTAGATCTGATCATTATCGCTGTCGGTTGTATCTGGTACATACAATATCCTTTATTAACGTGATAATATTCAGAGTTATTGCCGGTGGTGGTTCGTATAATTGTAGAGGCAGGCTTCCAGGCCTCTCATTACTGTATAATATTTATATAATTCCAGTGTCGATGATAACTTGCCGGTCAGGTGCGCCGGCGCACGCGAAACATTGACCCACTTGCTGAATGCGACAGTTTGTCTTATTCGAACCTATCTAGCATCTGGCCCAGCTTTTGGAACGATGAAGTCATGAGATACACTTTACGAGCACGCTCGTGTTTATCAACGATCTGTTTTGTATTTGAAATATTGTAACGCTCTGATGGTTCAGTGACATAATTTTTTATTCAGAATATGTTTTATAAGTAAATGACCTTAATAGCCTGTTTGATGAAGAAGGCAAAATTCACAGTTTTCAGAAATTACAACGCAAATTTTCAGCGTCTTTATCTCAAAACAAAGCTTTACTTACTAGATCGCAAAATAATCGAATATTATTTATTAATGAATGATAACAGTGAGCTGTCGCTAGTTGTCATTGAATATTGTGCTCTGACGATGATTCATCATCGTCATCCCACGTTGGGGCACAGGCCTGATTATTTATTTTTCAGATCTGATTATTGTATTAAAAATATTATTTTGTATACAAGGCTGTAATGAATTTCAGAATACGTATTATTTCGTTTCTGGTAGTAAGATTTCTGGTCTAACAAGGACCGATATTCATATGGTTTCAACTGGGATCAATATTTTGTCTGGGATTAGTATTTATGTAAACATGCTTTGCATGTACCAGATTTCCTAATATGAAATCTTAAGCTCAGCTTACTAGCTTACAAGTAACTGTAAGAATATTTATTTAGCCAAAGCTCTGTTAGCAGCTTTGTTGGGAATAGAATGAAATATTTGCGTTTAGTTTTGTATGGAGTTATTCAGTCTTGTTAGCTTTGCAAAATAGTCGTGAGCCGGTAGGCTGAGTAGGCGGGGTCTTGTCCCACTGACAATGGTCTGCTGAAAATTTACGTCGTAATATTAAACTACATATTTCAATGTGCCCACTCATTTGGATTTTAACGTTTAATTTTGAGTTCATCGAGTAAACGGTAAGTTATATTTTAAATCATTTGTAACCGATTTAAAATATATATATTTTAAATCGGTTACGAATACGAGAGAAGGTTTAAACATGATGAGATGTAGACAAGACATCCAAAATTTCAGTGCCTTCATTTTAAATATTTGTAGGTTTACATTCAGCGACACACTAGCCACTAGGAGAAAATTATAAATGAGTCCAAACTGTATACTATAGCTGTATATATACAGCTATTGCAGTTTTTGAAAATTTTAATGTACCATTTGACATAACTACTAGTGCCAAGTTAGGACGAGAAGCCAATTATAGTCAAGCTTGCATCACAATGTATTACTATTTTTGTTAACATTGCCACCGAGCCCTCTTGTGGTATTAAGCAGTGCGAACGTGTGAAATACCATTAACACTTGTTGAAAATTGTTTCGATACTAAATTGGAAGTTTTGCGAGGTGGACTCTATGTTAGTATCTTAAAGTTTAGACTTGTATAAAAATAAACGGATAAAATAAAAAGCACGCAATGATTTCAATTATGCAATTAATTACAGGCATTAAGTTTTCCTGCTTTGGGTTCATAGACATTTTTAAGACATAAAAATAGATTAACTTTATGTTATAGGATGTAAGAAAGATATGCATTGTTAATAATAGACTTGGTTGTGTTCGCTTAAAGAAGCAGGTATTATATATTGTATGAAGTATTTAGCTCTCTGTTTCTAATTTGTTATATAGTTGATATATTTTTTTAACAATTTTAAATTATATATAACCTAATTCATGCACGCACCTTTTTTATAAAATCTCTTTGCAATAATCAGAGAATATTCACATAATTTAACTTCACTTTACTGTTCATTAATCAAGAAGTTTCGTGACAATTACCTCACGTAATCAACAACAAACTGAAACAAAACCTATGCCACCGCGTGGGGATCGTATCTGTATGTTCGACCAGCACCAACACGTTATCGGTACTTATCAGGTCATTTTTTCCAAATATATATATACTAGGTTTCCTGGCCCTATCTGCAACGGCTTAGGTATAAATTCGAGTCCCATTCTGGGAAGACCTAAGGCTCGCATAAACTTTTGTTGTTCGCACTCGCCACTTGCTAGGTGAAGCTGTAAGGCCATCTGCGGCCAACAGTGAAAAGTTCATCCGAAAAAAGCAAGTCTCGTGGTGACAGCATGGTGAAATAATGTCACCTTGTCGCCCTCAATGCCAGTTATTAAGTTCATTGTCATCGGATGTTGAGGCCTTATTTTAAAAACCGCTCTACATGGCCAGATTACCGCTCGTGTGCAACTGGTTTTATATTTAATGCACTGTAATTGTGATGACGTCGGCATCCAGAGATCAATCGAAAATTGTGGGACAATTGATTTTTATGTTTAATGAGCTATAATGAAGGTGTATTTTGAAATACCTATGTGATCATATTATTGTTGTAGTTATAGTTTTAGCATGAAGTGTGCTCCACTCCATCTTTCATTTATTGTTGGAGCGTGCACATAATAGAGTGTATTCAGAATAAGCATTCTTTTCTCTCCTAATGGATTAATTATCATTATTTTGGCTTATTAATTTGATTAATAAGGTACGCATATTAGAAGTCTTTTTTCATAATAAAGCAAATAGGAAATACAGAATCTATAAACTACTTCAAGTTTTAAACAAATATACAAATACAAATTTTTAAAACGGAAACGGGAATATCATCCGATGAAATATAGTGAAGTAATTTGATTTCAATGTAATTCAAAGCAAATACCAAACGAGCAGTTCTGATATTGTTTATTAGCCAGTTTTATTGTCATTTGGGGCAATTTATATCGAAATATCGAGAGTTCTACTTTGTCCGTGCATTTGTATTACTGTTGGTTTTTAATCAACATGGTACCATTAAATATTTTATACGTAAATCGTGGTGCTGCGATTGCCTTTTGCAATTTTACTTAAATAAACAAGCTTTGGAATAAATTTCCCGCTATAGATCGCATAACGGTACCATAATATCCCTTGAGTAAATTAATTTTATGCAATATCGCCATTATGTTTATTGTTTGCATTTTAAATGCATTACTAATGTGCGTTAAGTTACTTGCGTTAGGAAATTGATACACGGTATTACGCTAGTTTGTTGATTGTCGTTCACATAGCGATTAATATATAGTAGGTAAGTTGCTAATCGAAACTGCACTAATTGTCGTCTTTGTTGCGCTTTGGCGCATTTCTTGAAATTTTATTACAAATGTTGACCCCCTATCTACACAAACTGTTGGTGTGTTATGGTTATATGTTTTTTTTGATAATCATATCAGGGTTTTCGTGAAATCTAATGATTTTGATATATTCTGGTAAAGGGGCAGCTCATTGTAGACATTGTTTAGTGTTGTTCTATTTAAATTTAATAACAGGCAAATAAATGTATATGGAATACGTTAAATAAAACTTTGCATGACATGAATCAAAAATGAATGAATCCAGATATGAAAAAAAATCGTAAGTAAGTATAGGTTTATTGTTCAACTAATGAACCACGATTGCATTTTATGATTGACTCAGATTGTCTCAGACACAGCTTTTCTATTCTGTCTGGGCCTAAACGAAAGGTTGATCTTAGTAAAATATTAAAATACTCGTGATGACAAACATTATATTTTCTATTTAATTGTACATAAGAAGCATAATAAACCAGCACGACGTTGTTCACCCTGAATATTATTAAGTGCAAATTGATGAAAATTCAATGAGATGAGTGCATAAGTATGGAATTTGCGGCGAGTCTAAGTTCAGTAACGTTTGTCAGGGCTAGTGCGTCAACAAGGCACTGATGTAGATCACCTAGAATACTAGCTTTACATTAATCTTCGCACGACATTATGTACAGTCAAAGTATAATTTAGTTTCGTCCAATGAACTGTCTGACATCGGAATGATTACAAAGGCAATTGGTCAGACAAAAGAGAACTGTTTAAGTGAACCAATTACCCGCTGTGACACGTGATTTAATTATAACCGAACACAGAAACATGTTTATTGAATGGCGCGAAATGAATCGAAGCCGCACGTTCTTTGATTATCTTCTGAAGTAAAGTATACATTTAGGATATTACGCGACCTATTTTTACGTTTCGATAATTTATTACAGTAGCATCTTAATGATGGGTGATCTGTTATTAAGCATTTAGCCCGTTTAATAGGTACTAAAAAAGAGATAAAGTATGTACTATTATTTTCTAAATATATAAACATTATAAATAGGAAATACCCCTACCATTAAAAACAGACATGTTCAAGTCCGCAAATATTTGATCACACGGGAATCGAACCCGGAATCCAGTCCTTAACGTCGTTGTTGCTAAATAATTTGTGTGTACAGTTTTTGAATTCACACATACAATTTTAATCCATTCTGGTTTTAGCAATTACCCTGTTATGATTGGTTGGAAGCGTATTAATTCGCTTATGTCTTAATTAATCTGTAGCATTGAACAATATGCAAATGTATTCCATTTTAACGGTGATAATTGACTTTGTGTTTGTTGGCATACATTAGAAATTCTAATCTGAATTGCTAGCCAAATAAAATTTGTACTATAATTACAAAGGATATGATGAGAAATATCATTGCCTACTTTTTACACTTAATGGTTTCCAAAACCACTGCATCTGTCTTCAGCAGGCATGCCCTTTACTAGATAATCAAACTAGACGTCCACCCACCCATAATAAAAAATATTTTTAAATAGCCTCTAGATTATAAAGTTGTGATATAATATGTTGAAATTGAAGTTAAAGGGTCAAAGAAAGAAACAGTTCCGCCGTGTGAGCCCAGTCGTGGCCAATTTGCATGTGATGAAATACCATAATCGTGATCCTATTTGCATGCAACTGTTGTACCATAACCGCAGTATGGCACACGGTAATTTGCTGCGTGACCAAATTATGCCGGTTTCCAATAGCCGATAAAAAAATGTTTCGTAAAATAGCTTTTTAAAATAGAGTATTAGAAGACAAAAATCTTTACGCTCTAACTTTTTAAATATTATTCCGCACTTTTTGTGCCCTTAGATAGATAGATGACGTTTCATTAAATTTCAACTTTATTTTTTTTGTCTATGGTTAATATAACAAAGACTATGACACGTCTTTCTCATATCATATGAGAGATTGGACATGAACTACTTTAATTATGCGTGAGTGCCGATCAATCAGTGGCTTTCGCTGCCAACAAGACTGTGAACGGCGCCCGAAGGCCAGGCGAAGGTCGCGGAGCAGGAAGTAAACCTTCCGGACCACTAGTTACCCTCGCCCGTCAAGCATTCCGCAGTTTTCCCACCTTTTTTACACATCACGTACTTTTATTATTTAGTCACGTGATTGTAGAAACGTACGAGCAAGATTAAACTAAAACTTTTTAAGGATACGACTGTTACAAAAGTCAACTTTTCTCGTACATATTCAATTCCTTATTGAATGACAGTATGTTGCAAAAAGATTTTTTACGTAGCATTGACAAAGCACTTTGTTTTTTTCGTATAGCTTTCGTGTTTGGAAGTTGGAACGCAGTGTTCGTATTCCGAATAAAGTTCGCGCGCATTCCTCAACAACGCATGCTGCCAACTTGATAATAATTTATTGTTTATGTGTAAGTGTTACTAATAATTGTATGGGTTGTTAAATCGACCTCTAAGCGGTATAGATAATATCGTAGTTAAAACGAGCAAAACATATCATTTCTTAAGACACTAATGAGATATATGTATTTTTAATGGTAGTGAATTGAATTATTTTACCCAGAATTTTTGTAACTACATTCTAATGTTACATTATTATAAACATTGTTTATGAAAAAAATACAATTCAGTCAACCAGTTAGTTATGTATCCCAATTTTAGCTGCATTTCTGTATTTACTTATACTAGTTTACGAATGCAAGTATGTATTATTATACGAGTATGTATGTGACAAATGAAATCGAGTGACATTTAAATAATAGTGGACCAATTTTAGAGCTGCATTAAATATTGACCTTATGTGAAGAGGTTCCATTAAACATTATGGTCCATGCAGGCCTACTATCCCACGCGTATTGTCAATTTATATTCAATTTCCTTTTTTAATACCAAATGTCATTTGATACAGCAATCTGTAAATTGTTGGCTGTTGGGCTATAAAAGTTATGTTACTTATTTGCCTCATTTTTATTTGATTCTATCAATTTTTGAAATCCAAATTATCTTTGCAAGCAGGTTAATTATTTATACATTATAATATTCAACACAAGGACAAGACATTTTTCACTACCCCTGTATTACGGAAAATTATCAAATGTAGTGGTGGGAGTTATATAATAATAATTAGGATATCGATTAAATTAGCCTCGGGCGGTGCGTGGGCATGCCCTTCTAAATTGGTGCGCGGAGGAATGCAGACAAAAACCTCACCTGAGTGAGCGGCGCGGTCGCAGTGCAGCCGGAGCGTGCCGGCCACGCAATATAGATGACTCTATCGATGTTTTGCGTATCGATATAACTATGTCACATCACTTATTTCATATTAAAGTAAACGAATAACAAATCGAATAAACATTATTTTATTTTATTATTATTAACTAAATATTCAAGCAAGGAGCTTGCTAACTACGGGTGAACATAGTTACATACACTATTTTATATACATATACGTTACATTCATAACTTATAATATGTATAAATAGAATCACCCAGAACAAAACAAACAGACCTTGTGATTCACAAAAATATTTGTACTGCTCAGAGATCGAACTTCGGGTTGTAATCACCCTATGCAATAACCGAATAATAGTTCTATCGATACATAATAACCAATTAAAACCATCAATTCTTTAAAATTTTAAAGTTCATGGCTTACATTTTTTTTGTACATTAATCAAATTAGATGGCAATGTATGACTAAGAACGGTAAGCCATAGTGACAGGGCCTGTTGTCATTCAACCGACGTGGGTGTTGTTATGCCATTGTCAGGAGCTAGTTTGCGCATACATAAATTGTATAATTATATTACTTTACAGTTCTCAATAATTTTTAATATAGTACGTAAATAGAATCATATATTTTTCAATTCGACTCTATTCTTAATCGACTTCCAAAAGGAGATATATTATTATGTTTATGAAGATATGTTTGTGTTTGTCCGCGATTATTATACGTTTGGCTGAAGCAATTTTGATGCGGTTTTCATAAAGTATTTGTCAGGAGAAAATTTAGTCTTTTTTTTTTATCCTTTATAGGCAGACATTTGACCGCCATCTCACCTGATGGTAAGTGAAGATGCGGCCGAGGATGGATCATGACTGCCTAGAAACAGCCTATTCACTCTTGCCTTGAAGACGGCCAGGTTGTAATGATCGGGGAACACATAACGAGGCAAAGAATTCCATTCCTTTGCGGTGCGCATTAAGAACGAATGTGTGGAATGTCTACCACGTAAGGAATTTTAAATTAAAATTTAAATTAATTTAAATTTAATTTTATTTAAATGTATCGCTCGAATGTGTAGCGGGAAAAACAATAGAATAGTTACCTATTGTTGCTTAAGCCCGACTATACAGCCGAGCACTTCAATTAGCACAATGTAATTTCTCCCGTAGTAAAACATTTAGTGCAAATATCGAATCGTTAATACCAATCGAACAATCTAAACAAAGATCAGACCAGATAATTTCCAAAGTTTGATCTAAAAGATAAGCATATTCCACGTTTCGAGCAAATTGACAACGATTCCATCGATTTATCACATAATTACGTACAACCGGGTTTCCGACAGAAACCGACGTAAAGAAACTATAAAATAAGCAATAATTTTGCGTGTACACTTATCATGATTGGAGATAACATTTAGACTGCAATTATTTAGATTAGAGACCTTAAAGGATATCCAAAAGCGCTTAATTATTAAAACGATGACTGTAGACTTGTCAAATGAAGTCCGTTATCGCTGATTAAATTAACCCATTAAAATAGTAAAATTAACCCTTAACTGTAGTTGAGTTATATCTTTGCTAAACCTTAGAACGCGTGTAAAGTCCATAGATTTCTTATTGTAGCGCACTATATAAGGATTATATAAAAACAAGTGAATTGAAATTGATTCAATAGAAGTGCTAATAGTATCTATCTATAGAGACATGAACAAACTTCATATTGTTGATTTCTTTGAAATTATGACTGTTAACATTTTAAATAGGTTAATAAAATATAATACAGTCAAGGGTTAATGTGTGTCTTGCGATTCAGTAATCTCAAGTACATCTTTTGCAGTAGCCTACATAATGAGTAATGTGCGTTACTATTATGTTAATTAA
>PQWD01006350.1:0-145302 GCA_019425675.1 Leucinodes orbonalis | reverse complement strand
TAGTGCAAATATCGAATCGTAAATTCCAATCGAACAATCTAAACAAAGATCAGACCAGATAATTTCCAAAGTTTGATCTAAAAGATAAGCATATTCCCACGTTTCGAGCAAATTGACAACGATTCCATCGATTTATCACATAATTACGTACAACCGGGTTTCCGACAGAAACCGACGTAAAGAAACTATAAATATAAGCAATAATTTGCGTGTACACTTATCATGATTGGAGATTAACATTTAGACTGCAATTATTTAGATTAGAGACCTTAAAGGATATCCAAAAGCGCTTAATTATTAAAACGATGACTGTAGACTTGTCAAATGAACGTCCGTTATCGCTGATTAAATTAACCCTTAACTGTAGTTGAGTTATACCTTTGCTAAATCTTAGAACGCGTGTAAAAACCATAGATTTCTTATTGTAGCGCACTATATAAGGATTATATAAAAACAAGTGAATTGAAATTGATTCAATAGAAGTGCTAATAGTATCTATCTATAGAGATATGAACAAACTTCATATTGTTGATTTCTTAAAATAAAAACAGTCAAGGGTTAATGTGTGTCTTGCGATTCAGTAATCTCAAGTACATCTTTTGCAGTAGCCTACATAATGAGTAATGTGCGTTACTATTATGTTAATTAAAACGTTAACGAAATAGCTCTCCGTCATTACATCAGACTGTAGTTGTTTTATTAAAAAAAAAGTAAAAACCTTGCCCTTATTAAAAATAAGCGGGTATTAAATTGCTATCAGTAAATTATAATGATATGCACTTTACTGTCACTTTATGCTCATTTCATATTGCTTTTTATTATTTTAGTGTCATTCTTTTCTGAAAGGACATATATCAATAAATATCCATCGGACTTTGACATTAAATAGGACATAAATAAGTAAATATCCAACAGGACATTAACTTTCCTTGTTTCAAAATTATCCGGCTTCCAGTATATATCAAATTAGCTGGCTTATTACCAAACGAAACTCCGTGACTAATATTTGCCACTTCCTATCGGATGAGTTGTCTCATTTGACTAGCGCAGCGTTTATGGTTCGAAACTCAACGGTTCAAAACTGGGAGATCTTCGTCCAGCATTGGACGTTGTTAAGGCAATAGTAGTAGCATAACTATCTTTGTATTTGTCCGGATACATATTATCATAGTGGCGAGTGAAACAGCGGTCAAGGACACGGGCAATGTGGGCGTCAACTTTCAGCGACATTGGTCGGTGCGCGTGCGCCTTAAACGGAGTGGCGTTAGCGCCTTTGTGCTCTGATTAGTGACCAAGGGCCGCCACTTTATGGCTGTTGCAAAAACTACGACGGGTTTCCTTTGCAGGCCGTTGTTTTTTTTTATAATGATCCGCAATTATGACACTACCCTAGATAAAACGGTTTTGAAATGCTTTGATAATTTGAAGGTGATAAACTATGCTTTGTTTTTGTGGAATTTGCTTGTTATTGGCTATACATATAAATATTCACAGGTGTTTAAAAAATATAACTATTTTTCCGTCCAGATGTAAAAACAATGATGCACACCTCTGATACTCGTAAATTTAAACCTATTGTAATTTTGCCCTACTGATTTCATTGATATTGTGTTCCTAAATTAATCTTGTATACTTTAAAGTCTAATAGGTTTGATCACATATCTATGAATTGAAAAAAAAGAAAGAATTAACGATCAGAAAAGACATTTTATGCATTTAAAAAAATACAAAAATCTATGTTAAGTACTTGCTTTCTTTTATAGTTTGCAAACATTTTGATATAGCATGAAAAATATAACGCATTGAGCTGATACTTCTCTTTTGCCATGTTACATTTTACACAAACTATCTGTACACACGATTGTATCGAGGGAATATCACGCGACGTGTCGAAATTGTTACGAATACGTAACCTATGACTATGACGAAAACACAAAAAAACGCAAAATTATTTTGTCCCAATAATGCATTTAAATTTGGAATGCTCTCTAAAATAGGTTTCAAAAGAACCATAAAGTCTAGAGAATCACAATATTTTTTTATTGTGTTCCAAACAAAGGAATAAGAGTAGATAATAATAGAAAAATAAATAAATGATCTTAATAATAAAAACAATGCATATTTACACGTGGCTAAATAGAGCGTTTAACAATGCGCTTCTGGCAATGACCGCGTCCGTATTGCATTTGGCCGATAATGGCGATGCGATTCAATTATAGTTACAAGAAGCGTTCACAAAAACTGTAAACGTGAATTGCCTTTAATCACTGTATCCGATAACTTAAATTGGCAATACACAATTACGAGCATCAGTCAATAAAAGTACTTTTTTGGATATCGAATAACATTAAATGGCTTTATCTTTTAGCATTAATTTAAACCATATGCCATTTTGAAGGTTAATAGAGTATTATGTCCTACTTACTACTATTACTCATGTGTATAAGAAGATGAACGCTGCTCGTAGCGCGTAGCATCATATTCGTAGCAACTTCTTTTGATGAGTCGATCGTGGCGCAATAATGGCATGTATTGATATTGAAAATATAGATTATATTATATATTTTACAGCCATACTACTTTTTTACTTTTTATATTTTTTTTTGAGTTTTGATATTGTCATAAGGAAACTTCTTAACTGACCTATTGTTGAAAGGAATCAGAGTACAGGTGTTAGTTACTCTATAACTCTAGTACTTAAACGATCCTATTTACGTATGGAAATTTGGTATTATATATTTTCACACATATTTGACTTGATTTATTCACACAAATATTTGATATATTTATTTACCTAACAGGTATCCCGTTTAAAGGGCTGTGTGTCAGAATTAATATTCTTACTTTTTGTAGGTTATTTCAAGACTTTTCGAAGTCACATATGACCGTCAAACTTTTCAACACAAGCCTAGTTCTAATTGTGCCAAACTCTAATTGCCGTTACTAACAGTCGGACATTTCGTAACGAGAAATGTTTCCGGATGGCTAATTTAGTAAATGGTTATACTTAACCGCTTGGAAGTTAATTAGCCTGAGAGATTCTATTGAAATTATGAATATTAATAAGCCCTAAGAAAAAATTGAAACTAAAACCAGTCCAGGTTGTTCAATAATTTGATTACCCACTCGATAAGAAGAATAAACTATTTTGGAACATTGCGATATTTTCGGAAAAATGCAGAGCTTTCTATGATTACAAAGCTCTAAAAGTCCAGTTGTTAAAATATGGTATAACTAATAATATTTATGCAATTATATATATAAGAGCGGCGGTGGCTCATTGGTATGGACAGTAGCGTTCCGATCAGGAGAGTGCGGGTTCAAATCCCGCCACGTAATATATTTCCGAATTTTCCAAATTATATGTACGTTTATCCGACGCTCTTACGGGGAAGGAAAACATTATGAGGTAACCTACGCTCGCCTGCGAAGAGTTTTAAGGGTTGTGCATGAAGTCAGCCAATCCGCAGTGGGCTCGCGTGGACGACCTATACACCCGCGTACGGATAGGTTCGTGCTCCTCGGTGGAGACGACTAATGAGCTGACGATAATAAAATATTAGACTCAATTTTTTACTACTATTTATTTACGACCTACTAACCGATCCTTAGAAGTTTGCATAGGGACACTGAACAACACATTGTGACATGATATTAAAGACTACTATCTTGTTCTTTTTATAAATGTTTTGAGACAAAGAATAGAGCACATACTGTGATAAAGTATATTATTGTTCAAACAATTATTAAATTCATAAGAATAGGATCGGAATGTTAACAATCAGTAAACATAGTATATAAAGTAAGAACACGCCGATACCGGCAATTAGGTTATCGATATGCTTATCAATGCAGTTCTGCAATAATTAATGGTAAGAAATGAGCTTGTTTGTACCTAGTTAGACTTTAAGCTTGTTCACGACTTCCAAAGCCATTTCATATGAAATACAAAGGTAAAACTTGTGAATTTTATGAAGCTAAATTGTCTTCTTTATATTGAATAAAAATACTTTGCACTTTTTAAAAAAAAAAGCAAAATGTCAAAGCAAAAAGAAACAATTGAATTATATTTACATAATAAAAGGTGGTCAATCTCGCATGTATCGAATAAACGGATCTCTGTTATGATTATTTGATTCAAATGTTTATATTGAATCGGTTGCGAAAGAAACACCTTGTTCCATTGTAAGGAATTAGGTCGCTGCTGTCGCATATTATTGAGGTGTGTACAAGTTAGGCTGTCAGTCAAATAGATTAAATACATCAACGTTATTATATTATTACTTTCAGGGAATCAGGTGTCAAATTTTTTGGGAACCTGTTAAGTTTAATGATTGCATTTAGATGACTGAATTATGTGCTTAGGGGATTTAAGGCAACCCTAAGAGTAGGTGGCCCGGGTGGGCTGGGCTAGTTAGGCAAGTATGGACTAAGTGCGCCCGCCCGGACCTAATATCAGATTTAATAAATTAACTTATCGTAACCCGGCGCCCGCGAGCCGTAATCACACAACCGAACAGTAACATTTGCATAAGTGATCTATGACATATCATTAGATCTATATAGATCATGATTAAACGACAGTTCGATGTTATTCACCAAAACATAAATTAGAAATTTTATTTTGGAAAGAATTTGAATTTATGTATTAATTATTTATATAAAAATAAATAAATATACAAAGAAGAAAAGAAGTTAAAGAAATGTGAATGAATAAAAACTTTGACAGTTATAGTACTCACCATGGATTTCATTTTGAAAAGAAGTTAAAGCACAGAAGAAAGGGAGAAGGATAGTATATGTAGTTTTTATCGATTTATAGCGCTGATGGAAGACTAGAGTCTTCCAGGAATCGCTATGTCGAAGTGCAACTTGCGTCTGGTTGTAAAGAGGGCGGAGGGGCTTATATAGTAGGCGCGCGCGCAGAGGGGCTGCGGCGCGGGCGTGAAAGTCTAGGGACATGCCATTGATAATGGCCGAATATCATACACATTTCAATAGCGGACGCCGCGCTGTGAACTGCCGCTTCCATTGTAGTATACTCTTTGATAGTGCTGTCAGTGACCAATGTTTGAGTTACGTTTACACTGTTAAATTATAGTGAACAAAGTCACAGATAAAGGATAAATAATTGTACATCTTTACGACATTTTACAAGTGGAACATGCAGTTTATGAATTATACCGTTTTATTCCTTCATTAATAGTTACGGTCGTATTGTCAATAGTGATTATAACATACACCTTATCGCAATATATATAGGATCGAACATACGCGATTGACACGTTTGCAAACGTCAATTCTAATCGCATTGATTTTGTAAGGTTGAATAACATAAGTGCCAACATTATATTTAGTAGATAATAAATCCTTTATTCATTTTATAGCGTATTCAACCTGTACTTAACGTCTGCATTTTAATAATCTGCAAGTATTAGCATAAATTTCTTAATAGAGTCAAGCTGGGTGTGATAAGTATATTTGTTTGAGGCACAAACTTGATTAAGTGGTAACTAAACCGAAGATTGCAGGTTCGATTCTTCTGCCGGTGGTAGAACTTCACCTGACGTTTTTATGTGATTTACTTTTTTTGATAAAAAACGTTAGGCTACCTAGTTAAGTTGCAATGGCCGCCAATTGTATGGTTTTAACTAGAAAGAAAGAAATAAAGTTTCTTTCTTTCTAATTGTATGGTTTTAACTTTAGTTTGGGTTTCACTTACACAACTATCAATTCATAACAGTTTCGGAAATTGTTTATGGTTTCGCCTTTGAATCAAGTGACACGTGGAATTAACATATTTACATATGTTACGATTGAATTTAACCCGGGTTTCACCCCTGCTGGATTCTGTAACGTTTAAATAAATAATTGTGTGTTTACAATTCAAAGGTAAATTGCTTATTTTCTTAGTCATATTGTTAAACACTGGACCGGGTTATGTCAAATGAAAGCACTTGTTGCGTTTTTGTGACTATTCTGGGTTCGAATTGATCTTGATATGTAATAGGAGTAGGGGCAGTTCTTTCACATTAAACCTATAAATAAATAGATCTCTATGGTTATTCGCCCAGCGCTATCTAGCATAAATTTAAGTTACGAGCTTGTGATATAAGTACCAAATAATGAACTACATATTCATATCCTTTTCTTTTCGTAAATATACATTAACAACACCTACAGTAATTATGTTATACTCATTATATGAGCATGGGAACGAACTTTGTACTCTTGTTGTAGTTGCCGTTTCTTTTATAACTTGCACCACATGAGTTGTTAGTTTATAATAATAATAATACCAAAACTCAATACCATAACCCAGTATCCTAGTTTTCATATATTTACAATAGTCTTTACACCTGGCGGGAGTCATCATGGTTGTATCATATTATGCATTCTGTGATGGCATCCGCCACGTGTAAACTTACAAAGATTAAACATTCTAAAAAGGGCCTCTGTGCTGTTGGTTTTGGCCCCACACATGCCTTCCAAAGGACCGGGCCACTATTTGGCAACATAAATAAATCCACTGACATTCACACAGCGCCATCTAGCCCCAAGAAGCCTGTATTATGGGTACTAAACAACGAATAAACATACTTTACATTTTTTTTGTAAATACATACATATTATACATATAAAACACCCAGACCATTACAAACAGACATGTTCATGCACACAAATGTTTGTACTGCCCGGGGATCGAACCCGGAACCCTTGGTGTTGCAGTTGACATCTCAACCGCAACACCAAATGGGTAGTTAAGTATTGAAGTCACTTCATAGTGCTATTATTTATTCAAATGTACGATATAAGCTAGGGTAATATCTTAAACAGTACACTGAGGTATATCTCAACAGGTGACTTGACCATAATCTGTTGGGTAGCTGTATTCCAGGTTTAAAGGTGAGATAAGCAGTGAAGTACTTGAATATCCTAACTTAATATCTAAATGTACATGACAGCTCTACACTGAAAATATATTTGCTATAGCGAGACACATAGGATCACACGAATTACTCCTAGGTCAGGCAAGTATTTCCGATTGCACCAACAAATCAGCTAAAACAATCAAAGACAACTAAGTTTAGGTAATTAAAAGCTAATTAAAATTTCACTAACTACGAATGTCATTCGCGAAATTAGAACTAGTTCAGTTGATGCGAATTGTTTCTTAATTATATGTAGAGTCAACATCATCATCATCATAAGCTCATTAAACGCCCCCACCGAGGGGCACGAGCCTACCCGTGTAGGGTGATTAGGCCTTAGTCGTCCACGCGGGCCCAGTGCGTATTGGACGACTTCACGCACAACCTTTTGAATTTCTTCGCAGGCATGCATTAAGGTTATATTTATATGTAGAGTGTTTTTATGAAATTATTTAGCAACCATTAGGCATAATATGTGCCTGAGTCAGCTTTTAAATCGGATAAGAGTTGCAGCTTGTACATTTATTAAGCATTACCTACTCTCCCGAGTCACTATTCCAGGATATTTATTGTCGAGTAAAAAAAGGAGATGGAAATACCCACGTAGACGATTTCATACACGGCTTCCCTCAGCTACTATTATTGATGACGGGTTTCGGGTTCGATCCCCGGGCAGTACAACCATTTGTCTGCATGAACATGTCTGTTTCGTCTGGGCGTTTTCTAAATATAATATGTATGTATTTACACAAAAATATATGAATATGTTTATGCGTTGTTTAGTAACCATATTACAGGCTTATGCTTATCTATTTTTTATTATTATTAATATTAAATATGTACGGACATTCACACATCACTATCTAGCCCCAACTTAAGATCGTAGCTAGTACTATGGTTACTAAACAACGAATAAACATATTTCTATAGCTTTTTTTTGTAAATACATACTACATATCGATACACCTAGACCATTACAAACAGATATGTTCATGCAAACAAATATTTGTACTGATCGGCTATCAAACCCAGAGTTTTGTACAATAGTATTTTTTTTAACTACTACAAACCTTTGGGTCATTATTAGATACTTATATACAATATACCTATTGAGACCACCTATTATATCCCAAAGCATGGTTTTAATATATTTATATACGTAGATATTTCTATGATTTGACCACTGTTTATTCATAATCTGAAAGAAATAAGTAAGTAAGCAGGTAGTTTTAGTGTCAACATTATGATGACATATTTATGAATTTAATGTGATCGTTACAATTTAGCAGTAGAGTCGAAATTATGTCAACAGTTACTGCTTTGGTAACCAACTGTACTGAATATGACATTAACTGCGTATGTTTTCGTATTAAGTATTTTCTATCACATTTATATAAATATAGATTGTGCAGCTGAATTCTATGCCCTCAGGCTGTGACTTAACCGCAATTTGTGTATTTTAAGTTATTGTTCCTTAGTATGCATAGCCTATACGTTGTGTAACATATTCACTAGTATTCTTTATGGGCTTAATCAGAAAGCGCTGCTAGTCTCTGCTTAATGTTGTGTTCCAAAGCAGCAGTTATTTGTATATGTATGTCTGTTTGTGGTCTGGGTGCTTCAATGTACAATATGAATCTATTTAAAAAAACATAGAAGTATGTTTATCCGTTGTTTAGTACCCATATTACAAGTTAAATGTTTAATTTGGGAGTGGTGTTGTGTGAAATTCAGTCGCTATTTATTTATTTTACTATTTCACACAGCGCCATCTAGCCTCTTTTTAGGCAACTAGCTTGTATGAGTACTAAACAATGGATAACAGATAAACATATGTAACTTTTTGTACATACATACATAATACGTACATTTTTTTTACACAGGTTTATCTGCATATATCATTATGCTGCACAATTCAAACCCAGAACTTTGGTAGAAGTAGATAACTTCTCAACCATTACACCTCATCGGTCGTTGGTCGGTATTATCTCTTCAATCTTTAGCAGTGAAACATAAATCACTTTCCTCCATTTTGCGCCAGACATCCCAGTCCTCCGCTTTTCTCATCCAGCAGCCATTTGTGAGTACTCAGTATATCGAACCGTAGGGCGTCCTAAGCTACGCTTGGCAAGACGCGGTCTCCATTCCAGATCTCATCTGATTAAACGGCCATCGGTTCTGCCATTGCCACTTCAACTTGCTGATCCGGTGAGCTATGTTGATAACTTAAATTCTCTTACGAATAATTTCATTTCGGCCGGTGTTATTGCCTGACTAAAAACCATTATCTGAGTACAAATTATAGACACAACTTAAATTGAGCACAGATTACAAATAGACTTAATCAAGGATTATAAAGAAAAGAAGAAAAACATTTACATTTATACATAATTAACATTTTTAATATACAATAACTGTGCATTATATACCAAAAATTTATATATGCTGTTATAATGTTTTTAATATTTAGCGGGAAAACAAAAGAAAATCTAAATTTAATATTGCATTTTAAATCTTGTTTCCAAATATATGTCTGAGTGTTTGGTAAGGTCAGTATCAAATGCATACGCCATTCTGACTAGGTATTTCGTGGCGTGTGACGTAATATCCGGAATTTGTTCACAACGACTTCATTTACACCTAAACTAGAGTTAGAATATACATTATTTTGGTATAACGATTACAAATTCAAAATTAAAGGAATGTACAGCTAGCGATAAATAATACTGAGCTTTATATGTTGAATCTGAAAACATCGTCTTAGGCCAACACGGGAATAATACAAGGATGTTGACAATTGTGTTCAAATCGTCACCACACGAGTTAAAATTATGAAATAAAAACTATTTGGTATAATAATACAAAATCATCATCATCATTATACGTTCCCACTGAGGGGCACGAGCCTACCCGTATAGGGTGATTGGGCATTAGTCGTACACGCGACTTCACGCATAATCTTTGAACTTCTTCGCAGGCGTGCGCAGGATTTCTCACGATGTTTTTCTTTGTAAGAACATCGGATAACGTACATATATTTTCAAAAAAATTCGAAGACACATTGGTACGTGGCGGGATTTGAATCTGCGCCCTACCAGTCCACATCATTGAACCACCAACACACAATAAATATCCTTATATATTTACACTACACAAAGCTATCTAGAACCAGAATATGCAGAAGCAACTTTACTATGGGTGTTACATGCATAGACCGCAGCAGACTAAAAAAGTCCGATATGTTTATGTACGTTTTTAATGTACAATAATTGAACCTGGATCTTTCAATGTAAAAATTGACTTCTCATGCATTGATCATATCGGTCATCAAAAATAGGAATAACTAATTTTAACCATTACATATATTTACAAACTACTGCATAAAATCTTAAATCATGCGTTTTAAGAATTTTGATTTAATTTTTAGGCTTAAACAATTGTTGAACTAATTAGTTTTTGTATTAATTACTATAACTCAGTGCATTGATGGGTCGGGCCTCGGCATTCGAAAGGCCACTGGTTTGATCTCGGATTGAACGCAACTTTTTGGGGGATCAATGAAATATCACTTGCTCCACGGTGAAGGAAAACCTCTAGATGCACTTTGAGTGGTTTCACTTAAGGCTATTTCGGAACGAAATGTACTACTCGTACACGTACCTATATACAGTCAGTAACAAATTTGGGTGATATTTTTGTTTGTTTGTACGATATGGCTTTACACGATCAGAATGTAAATTTATAAAAGAACCTTACTTTGAAGCTTTAGTCCAGAGTTCAATTCTTACCTGAGAATAGTGTGTTATATTTTTGTAGCCTTAAGCTCTACTAATAATAATAAACATTTATTTCAAACCGTTTTGGATCCAAATTGTGTTAGTAACATTAAACTTATAGATACAGTTAGTACTTACAACTTTCATTACAAAAATGTCAGTAAAAGAACCAGTTCCTGGACCCTTGCAAATGTCTTGTCCGGTAAGGCTGCAAAGCTCATCTGTGGTCTAATCATAGTATCTAAACCCAACAATTCAATCCGTTATGAGTAAGTTACACAATTGCATTTTGGAATGACATTATGAAATCTTTAGTAATGCATCCATGCATTAAAAAGATAGATTTATAAATTCACGAATATTGATATCAAAAGTCGTTAAATTAACACAAATTTTTCATCATCAGCTCATTGAACGTCCCCATCGAGGGCACGAGCCTACCCGTATAGGGTGATTAGGCTTAGTCGTCCACGCGGCCCAGTGCGGGTGGGACGGACTTCACACACACCTACTTGATCTCTTCGCAGGCGTGCATGAAGGTTTCCTCACGATGTTTTCCTTCACCGTAAAGAGCGTCGTGGATAACGTACAATATACTTTCGAAATTGGAAAATACATTGGTACGTGTCGGAATTTGAACCTCAGCCCTCCCGGTAGGAAGGCGACAGTCCACACCATTGAGCCACCGACGCTCCACAACACAACACAAGTCTTTATTTCACATCTAACTCATTACCTATTCCAATGGATTCTTATATAATGTTCTATATTTTTATCTTCAACAAGCATTCCACATCTCTAATCAGAGCCCGGTTTTTATACAGGGCTACAAACAATTAGCGAGTGTAAATTGCGCTCGTTATAGTTACAAGTTGAGTCTCGACCCGTTTTTTACTTTACAACCTTCTAATTGCGCTCTGATTAGAACATTAATTGACATTACTTTGTTCACTGCCTGTTAAACAGGCTGAGGTGTGTTATATTTAATGTATGGCATGATTTAATATAGATTAGTGCGACTAATATAAATAATACTACCGGTTTTTGAATTCCACAATTTTGTATTGGACTATGATTTTTTTTGTTGAAAAAGTTATATTTCACATCTTGTCAAATGATCAATTTTATCACTCTGCATTATTACCAAAAAAACTACTTACGCCTAAATGGAGGGAAAAATAAAGGCGGGAGATCGACCCATCAAGACGGATTCATACAAGGTTTGTGTAATAATACCTGAATAACACGTATTCTTAAGATGAACCTAGCATACTTAACGCTAGAAGAATACTCGTGTAAGTAGTAGAAGTGAATTTTCATACAAAAGACATCAACGCTCACTTTAAAGATTCATAAGCTTATGTTCTAATATTGTGTAAAAATAACATTGATGAATAGAAAATATCCGCCAACATTCATATACAGGGTGAATTTGGAGTCATTGGCATCCACCTATTCGACCTATCGTTGTACTCATATTATGGTTTTTTTTATTTGAACCTAAGACAAAGATAAGATAACCTAAGACCTATATAACTACTAGTCTATATACATACTTATCTTAAAAGTTTTATAAAATAAACGAAAAATTAATTTATTTAAAGTATTGCATTGAGCAATTCGGTAATATATAAAAGCTCGTACTACTTTATTCAGCAATTGAAAACAAATTTTTGAACCAGCATGTGTGGACTGTTCGGTAATGCCTTGTTCGTTGTTCTAGTATACAGCACAAAGTTTTTGATCAAAAAAGATACAGGTTGGTATTATTTCAACTTTTTATCTAGCTTATACCATCGCACTGCAGGCTACAGGCATTCACCAACGATATAGTTATGGGAAGATTGGGTTATAAACTAACTAACATTCGATTATATACACATAATATATGTATTTTCGAGCCTCATTTCTTGGCCTAAGCTTGTTTGACCTTTCATATAAAATGCCTGTGTACACTTAGCAACAAAAGCGGTTAATCAACTCTAGTGCCTTTCACGCTAGCATAAAAATGTTCAGGGTTCAATACTGACCCTAAGTATTCAAATCGGAATCAATATATTAATTAAAGGCCTTTGGAAAGTTGCTGCTTGCACTCAAGCATTGTATAAGCCAGTTTCGTTCTCATAAATTATTGCACTGAGGGGCAAAATTTCGGGTTATAGCGGAGAAGATTATATGTAACTTAGCATCCAAGCATGAAGATAATGGCAAAACCATTTACTATTGGTTGGTGGTTGTTGGGCTTCTTTTACGTTCGATAGTGCAATGTTACAAGCTGTTTAAATAACATATTGGGTCATAAATACTTATCAATATTAACTTATTTCTAACATGGACACAATGACTCTAAATGGGAATTGAACCCACGACCCCTGGCGTACTAAGGCAGGGTCACTACCAAATGCGATACAGAGCCCGTCACAATATGGGCATTGCAAGCACGAACTGTGTCGCAAGCCACATCCTTGCGATTAAATCCTGCGAGGACGAGGGAGATAACAAGTGATGAAATGAATGCACTTTTGAATTTAATGGTTTATGTCCCATAAGTTCGGAACGCTAATGACAACTGTAGTAGTCTGAAACATTAGATTTTCTTTTGTGTCTGGACTCCTGGCGTTCAATTAGTTAAGCCAGCTGTATGAAAAAATACCGAGATATTTAAAAAAAAATTTATAAAAAATCATACACGTTCGCTAAGCTTGCGTAGTTTTTTGTTTAATTTGAGCTAAAGCCATTGAAAACCTGTACTCTACAGTTGGAGGTTTTAGGCTGTTTAATTGTTAAATACTATTTAAGCTGCATGTTATCAAAATCAAAATCTCGATTTGGCTTATAAATTAAAAATAATGTAAAAATATATATATTTTAGTCTGCTTAGCTTTATACATATATGTATATTAAACAATGTGAATCTTTTCATTAAGACCACATATAAATAAAAATAATGGTAACTTTTTACGTTGGGGCCGAAAAGTTCTCAAATGGAGACCACCTACCGGCGAGCGCAGTGTAGGACCGCTACCCACAAGATTGAAAAATGACCTGCAAAAGGTTGCGGGTGGCCGCTGGATGCAGATAGCTTCCGACCGGTTGGAGTGGAAGTTATTGGGGGAGGCCTATGTTCAGCAATGGACATCATGTGGCTGATATGATGCTGACTTTATTACTGTTTTTTTAAGTAAATTAATGCGGTATTTGACATTCATTGATGATCTCGGTGGAGGCAAAGTCAATAAAAAAGAACTTACGAGTATTATGATGGAGACCGTTCTTGTCAAGCGTAGCTTAGGACCCCCTACGGCCACGATCAATGACTGACGAAAGTACGCTGGAGGAGGTTGGATGAGAAAGTCCAGACTAGGTTCACTAATTACAGATACGGTGACGGGCAACTATTTGATGCCGTTGCAAGATATATGGGATATGAGATATAGGGAAGCCTTTGTTCAGCCGTGCATGTATTTGTCAATGATGTAAAATAGTATGGATTCGTGATATGCTCACAAAACAATTGGAAAAAGTGTTCCGAATGCAGTGACAGCACACATACACATATTTAAAATTTCGAACACATTTACCTTAACGAGTACAAACTGTACTCTCTTCGGCGGTTCGTTTTTGAGGCTTGGATGGCGTATCTACCTTTATATATACAGAATATCATTGGTATTTGTCTGTAATAAAGATGATAATTAGTGCATTGATAATTTTAACCGTAACTTACTATTTAACCAGATGAAGTAGAATCTGGATCTCAATTTATCTTAATATGTATTATGTTCTGTACCAAAATATAATATATATATACTATCTGCGGGTTCTAAATAACGGATAAACTTGTTTGTGTATACTTTTTAGTAAATATATTCATATTTTACATAGACGAGATTTAGAACTAACTGAATTATGTTCATATAACAAATGTTTGGGTTCTTAACTCAGAAGAGTTTAAACGCAGAAGCGTAACTTATAAAATGAGGGAAAAGGAATACAATTAAAATGAATTTTTTTTTTAAAAATATTTTAATATGTACCAGGCTACCATAACTTTCAGAGAGCTTCAGGTGTCATATATTTTATATTATAAAAATACAAATAATGCAATACTGCAATTTAAAATTGCTAATAAAGAAATAACTCAATTCCAGAAATGATATGGAATTAATAGTACGTGTTTCAACTGACTCATTCTTAGCTTTAAAAGCTACAGAATTAAAAGAATAAATATTTTTTATCTTGTAAATTATGAGCTGCGAGCCAGTACTTAATGCTTATCTTGAACAAGTCGTAAATATGGTACCCAATCTTTTATCGGATACTAAAATACACCAATTGAAGATTATTCTCTTGTACGCTAATAATATAGGTAATGCACCAGTCTTTGTCATCAATCAGATTTTTTGGAAAAAAAGACACCTTAAAATGTCTTTCTTGTTTATTTCAATACTACTTATATCCCAATAGGATATCACGTTCAGTATCACAACTCTTATGTTTATAATTGCGTTTCCTTAAAAACTTGACACTTTATTTAAAGCTACTCGTAGTACAGTACTGGTAATGGAACAGTGTTTGTATCATACTTGTACTCGTATGTTTCTATAAATGAGTATGATAATCTTATTTCTCGGTATTGCAACCATACATTTTCTCCTGTGAAATTTATTTACCAAGTGTGGTAAGATTATTGTTGTGTATACGGAAAACCCCATAAAGTGTGGAAGTACGTATTGTTTGGTCAGTGCAAAATTAATAAAGCAATTAATGTTCATATGCCAGACAAATTGTTGTCTGCAAACAAATGGAACGACGATAAAACTTCACAGTATATCTTCAAAACCAACGGGTGTTCATTGAAAAAAGCGTTTAAGATATTCAGGGCTGGCGAAAATAGAATCTATAAATTAAACTACCCTTTAATTACTGCCTACCACTTAGTATTCATATGTATCATAATTTAAAGGAAATATGAACATAACGAGTATGAGTTTTTATTCAAACTAAAGTGTAGAAGTATACCTTTAAAGACAGTTCATTTATTTATTATTATGATGATTATTTCAAATTATTACTACATTTTATAGTATTAGAATATTATTAAGAAGTTATTTTTGTTGTCATCATCATCATCAGCTCATTAAATGTCCCCACCGTGGGGCACGAGCCTACCCGTAAAGAACGTATAGGTCTTAGTCATCCACGCGGATTGGTCGACTTCACCCTTCAATCTCTTTGCAGGTTTCCTCAGGATGTTTACCTTCACCGTAAGAGCTTCGGATAATCTATACCTACTAATATTATAAAGCTGAAGAGATTGTTTGTTTATTTGTATGTTTGTTTGAACACGCTAATTACTAGTTCGATTTGAAAAAATCTTTCAGTGTTAGATAGCTGAATTTATTATAGAAAAAATGTTTCTAAAATAATTCATCATTTGCAAAGGTGTTTTTATAAATATGATAATTATAAATATAAAATATAATTATAATATATAAATACTTTATTTATTACAAGTATTTTTTCTAAACAAAATCGCTCTTTACATCATTCAACTTCAACCTTACCAGATATCGCAGTTTTGACTCACTTATATAAACGAAGTATCGGGTAAAAGAGAGCGTTAGGCCAAAGTAACTGTTCCACGCGGACGAAGTCGCACGCAAAAGCTAATGTACATATAATTTTGCAAATTCGAAAACACATTGGTACGTGGTGAGATTCAATCCTTTCGATTTTTATTGTATTCTATCAAAATTCAATTGCATTGTGAATATGAAATTCTCTTGGTGATCTGGTTTGGTGGACTATCTCGGTAACTTAAGTTTGATTATGTAACTCCCTAAGTCTGATATAATAATTAGAGAAACCATGAGCGCAATGGTTTTGAGACTTTCATCATCAGCCTATAATGTCCCACTGCAGGAACAGGAGATATTTATGGGTAGTTTGGACTGTTAATGTTATGAATTTAAAATGTATATCTTATTACTTTAACTTAGTACATGCATGCCCTTATTTTAACATATAATATTTATATAAAAACATAAATTTGTATTTATTTCATTAAGTATATTATTTATCTGATAGATACTGTTACGGCGTTGGCGCAGGCGGTTGCGTTCTCTTTTGCACCCGGTGCACACGGAAGATCAGTGTCGCGGTGCTTACTAAGTACCTCGACATAAAGCTGAGTGGGCACCTTTCAGTGTCCTTACTAATTTAGACTAAGAACTTTGTATGTTTGGCACTGAATAAATGATTTATTATTATTATTATTTATTATTAATCACGCGGGTCCAGTGCGGATTGGTGGGTATTAACGACTACCGTCCTTAGATAGTAGCCGGTACCTTTTGAAGTATTGAGAGTTTTAAAAATATTTATCACTCACACATCCGATGTCTGACCATTGAGGTTGAACGACCTTTGCGATCATCAACTGAACACACTTTGTCTTTGTATGTGTATATTAAAATATTTTGTGCCTATCATGCAGGTTGTGTGAACCCTAGTACAATAAAAGCAGGGCGCCCCGCTGAGACGTCTGTACTGCGGGCCAATATTAGTGCGTACTTTTTACAATTCCCCAATTATGGACGGCGACAAATTGGCTACTCGCTGTTATTATTGCCAGTTTACCCTTTATTACGGGCTGCTACACGCAAACACAATGTGGTGAATGTGAATTTTAAGACGTATTAAAAGCAATAATCAATGATAAAGAAATCCGTTTATGCGTGTTTTTAGGCTTAAGAGTCCATGTTGACTTATTTGGCAGTGACCATGATCGCTGTTTTATATAATGTTCCTTGGCTGGTCCAATGTTACCTCAGCACTAAGCCAGCGTAGCAGTTACCCTAGATTGTATTAAATATTTAAGTATGTCCTTTGTCCAGCAGTGTTCTTTGAAAAGTTGAAGAGAGATACTACGGTTGACTTCGTTCTTTCGAAAAATCGTACGTGGCGACCGCATGATGGAAGATACTTAGTGCAATTTTTTAGGCTACATTGTATGCTGAATCACTTAATAGTCCGAAAAGATAGACAATTCCGTGCTTCGGAGGACGTTAACCTGTCGGTGCCAGTAACGATCTGAGGATGGTAGGCTTTAAAACCCAATAATTCGGATTGAGCCCGTGTGGTGGACAACAAGCCAATCTCCCCATGGGAAGGACATTTCCCTGTAGAAGGATGATATAATATGCTGATAATGTTTGAATTTATTACTTACTATTCAGTGTCAACTAGTTATTCTAGTTACGAGTGGTTTTCTGTACCATCGTAACAAGTTTATTATCGTGTACCACTTGTACTACCGATGTAACAATTTATCAATGCGTGACATACTAATGTTTTCTATATGCGTAATTAATTTCGATATCTAAAGTTGATTAATTTAAATTGGTTTGAATTTTGAGTTACGTTTCAATTAGAATTAGATACCAGATTTTATTTTAAAGGTGTCGCTGCCTTAATGGCATATGGTAATTTGAATTCACTTTAAGCGCGGAAAATGACCTAATTATTTGACATAAAATGTTAGACACCTATTTTCAGGAGTGATTTCTCCACTGGCAAAGAAGTAGTTCAATTTCAGTTTTGATAGCAAAATATTTCGTATCTATACATATAAATACCATTAGAGTGTCTGTTTGTAACATTTAAATAAAATAATTTTTCTTAATGCTAATGAAGTATATATACGGTACAAAGGCTAAGATAATAATTTTTGGCTGTCTGTTTGTTCCAAATAATCACTGAAAAGGCTGGCAGATTTGGACGGGACTGTTTTGGAATAATGAAAACTTAAGACTACTTTTATTTTCGAAAATACTTTTTTTATTTAAATAAATAAAGTAGTGATGTTCCGCGCGTCTCGTGTACCGTAACTTAACGAAGCGATTTAAGTAAATATGTATTACTGCGGGAGTATCGAAGAATATCTTATACCTTGGGTATCAGGGCACAGCTAGTTTTAAATATATTCGGTATGGATGTTTTAAGACATTATCAGCCGCTCAATTCACCGATGTCCTTTCTTAACAATTGAGGCAGCAATGTAATCGTAAATAACTATAAACCAATTATGTTTTACACCAGTTAAAATATTTGAATTAAAAAAAACAAAACAAAAAAACTTTATTCAAATACATCTGTTACAGAATTTTGAATCGTTAATTGTTATTATTATTATATGTTTTAAGACTCTACCACATTATTACTGTTCGTTTTCAACCAAAATCGTTTTTCATGTTTTTCAAAGAAATGACACTATGTCATTTCAAAATTGTTATTGTAAAATACAAAACTAACGTCGCGCTCCGCCCGCGACTTACCAACACCAATGGTGTAACTTCCACTCAAAATACTAATATTAGTCAAATATTATAAATGTTTCAATCGGTGCTATGGACACACGCATACATTATACATTCACGAACTGGTCTGATCGCTGGCGCCACTTGTCAGCTGTCAAAGAAAGGCTTGGTGACCAGCAGTTCGGCGAAGGATACCCATTGCACTTTTAAAGATTAAACTCGGTTTGATGAAAATATATACAATGTTATATTGAACTTAACTCATATGACTGTTGTAGTCAAATGTATTGATACTCTATTTAAAGTTAACAGTCTTAATTTCGTTATAGAGTCATGTACGATTAGTAGCAAAAACCAATAGACATTATCCCCTTGTAAGATTTGCGTATATCTACACTCATATTATGAAGCTGAAATGTTTGTTTTTTACACGCTAAATTAAAAAGTATTTAATTTTTATTTTTAGAGGAAAGCTAAAGGCTATATACCATTACGCTAAGTACAATAGGAGCGGACCAGCAAGGACGAATGTTTAAAAATCGGCCGAGTTTTTTCTTACTGAGTGCTTTCGCTGCGTGCGCTGCGTAAATGGTAATAGTTTCGCAAAAGTCATGTATGACAATATTATTCCCCTTTAAAAGTGCTAAAATAATGTCCACAACAGCATATATATCTATCTTTTAAGCTTTTTTTAACCAAATTTATTCTAAAATAAAGCATTATTTGCGAAGGTTTTTCGTAAACATGATAATAATCCTTATAAAAAAAAAGTTATTCGTTTCTATCTAGAGTATACGTATCGTTATCTAGAGTATTTAATTTGAAACAAAATTTCCCTTTTTAAATAAATATCTTAGAAGATAGCGGGTTAAAGTTAGCGTTAGCCCTTAGTAACTATTCCACGCGGACGAAGTCGCACGCAAAAGGTAGATTTTTATAAGCTTCAAATGATGTTGTGTTTTGTACATTACTGTCTATTATTATCTATGCTAATAAAAACTACAACTAGTTATTATCTATCAACGATAAAATTTTGATTTATGCTCCAGTAATAGGTACTTATGAATTTTGTGCAATAATAAACCTTAACTTTAAGTACTCAAACACTATTATATTTAATGTTTACTTAAGGAATCTGTAATAATAATGTACTAACACACCTAGACTTGTACATGCAAAGCTTGAATTTAAAGTACCATATTTTTTGTGAATTAGTAGCCACCACGTAAGTATATCGTTGATCTATTAGTTGCCGAGTTCTGGAGTAGAGACCTCGTCTAGACAAACGCAGCATTAGCTTCCGGACTGATCACTTGTGAAAGGTCGCTGGTTGAAGATAGAGGGTGAAAAAAATTTTGAGGTTAGGTCAAATTTGGACCTCATATGTTTCCATACACTTTCGTATTCTGGAATGAGACTTAACGTTGATCTCTACTTGAATTGAGTTAGAAACAGATGGTGCTATTTATCGTATAGAGCGCTATCCCTTTCTAACTCTACTCAAGTGAAGATCAACGCTTGAGTCTCGTTCTAGAATACGGGCTTTACATTACTAACTTACAATTACAGCAAACATTTTTTTAACTCGTACTTACGAGCATCACTACCTTGAACCAAGTGCATGTGCAAACAAGATAAATGAGAATCGCACGTAAACAAAAAACGGATCCAAAAAATAAATCAGACTCGACGTAAACCAATAAATATAAGAGTATCGGTATGCATTAATTGCGCTCGGTAATGTTCAATTCCTACATTCCATAAAAGACACAAAAAAAGTCTCGTTGAAACGGAAGCGTGAGCTATGCAAGTGGAAAATGTAAGCAAGGTCGGACGGCAACACGTCACACGTCTGCTCACCATAGTCTAAAACAATTTGTCCACAGCCGTCGACATACATTGCATCTTTACTTTATGACTTGTATTTATTAAGTAACAAGAAACAGCAATGTATCACGCCATGTGTAAATGCACAATGCAATGTGAAAGTGACAATACAGTGATAAGGTTACTAACCGGAGTAGTTCTTTTTTTGCGGTTTTAGTAACACAACAATACTACGTTACGTTTCGTTGCAAAAAAGAATGTACTATTTTAGTATGATCCTATTTCTATGTAACTGACATTTAAATTAAGACTTTGAAAAACGTTGGAGAAGACGAGTTCTGGTGCAGACCGCGTTTAAGCAAGCGTAGCGTAGGACACCTTCCAGTTCGATGGATCATCAACTTGCGAAACGGGACGTTGCTTTCCAGAGGTCCAGGAAACCGCACGAAGATGGACAGTTCGGGCAAGACAGTAAGTGTTTGTTGTTAAGACGGCACAGTCCAACACCTGCCCGCAGTCTATTCATTTGTTTCCATACCGCCCAGGGAAGATTACAGCCTGGAGGCAGCTCTTCATTCTACCACATCAGTCTGGCCTTAGAAGCCTCAGCTTGCAGCTCTGACTTCTCATATATGGGATTGATAAAATTAAATGAAGTCGGTTAAAAAAATAATATACAACATTACCACGAATCTAACAACGAAATTTGAAAGAAAGAAGATTCAAATTAAATATATTGAAATTAAATAAATATAATTTGATTTGATGGCGACTAGGAACTATATATATATATACCTTTTTTATTCTTTTTTTTGGAACAAAAAATTACATAATAAAGGCTTAATATTAGTGAAGTTTTACAAAAGGTACTCATTATAAAACCAACCATGAATCATGAACAAAATAACCGAGATACCAAAATGGCGGCAGTTGATAAATTTGACTACTAAGGATTGGTCCGCGTCGAAAGCATTAGGGATGCAATTTATTTCTTATAGAATTATTTTTCTTCAGGAAGTTATTCGAAAAGCCTAAGTAAAACTTATGTATTCAATGCGTGATTCAAATACACTTGTATTGTGCGGTAAGTGTAATGTAAATGGGTGGTATCGAATATTGTTAAATGTCAGGGACGAGCGCGGCTTGACGCCTTCTGCATATGACACACGCGCCCTGATCTACATCTTTGTGGTTAACCTTAGGCCAGAAACACTTGGAAGACTTTTTGTTTCTAACTGATTATTACTGTTCTGTTGGCCGTATATGGTCTTGCTTTACCGAATATTTGGCGAGCGCAGAGACCTTTCTGACTTTAGTTATAAAATTTTAATAATGATAATTTGTTTATTTCCGACCCGTAATCCATAGCGCTGTTAGTATTACATGAAATAACTTATTACCTAGTGTTAGTACTAAACATATTTAAAGAATACACCATTTTAATTAAAATAGGGGAATAGTAATACTCCGCAATTGTTTTAGAATGCTGTTGTGACTATCTCTGACCCTTCTAAGCAACGTAGCTGTCTTTTTTCATAGGAAATGAAAGCCGTCCGTACGAGCTTATACAAACATTTCCGACGCGCTACAGTACCGAGGCAGTCCCAACAGCATTCGAAAAGCATTATTAATGGTTCCCTGTGAGACCTGTGAGTTTCGGGCTAGATGGCTCTGAATATCAATGGATATTAATTATTTATTTCGCTGCACGCGTGTTTTGGCCTTAACCAGCCTAAGCAAGACAACTCGAGCGTAAACGCATATCGGGTGTCAGCCTGTTTTGATCGAATATGTTAAACGAGATGGCTGCTTACCAGTATAAACCATTCAAGCATTATCATACATCTAACTGAAATAGTCTGCAATTAGATAATTGATTTACCCAAAGAACTTTGCTTGTATTGGTTTATTCTGCCTAACGGCGATTGTGGGGTTTGTGGGTCTCTCGACAACTTGCACTTCGCCAGCGTAGCGGGCTATGGACCGGAAGCCATCAAGTTTTGGTTATAAATAAATAAAATATAAATATCCACATAAATTCACACAGCACCATCTAGCCCCAAGTTAAGCGTGAAGCCTGTATTATGGGTACTAAACGACGGATAAACATACTTCGTCTCAACCGCTACACAAAATGGGTTGTCAAATGAATGGTCGTCGTTATGAATGGAACGGGAATGTTGTCCGTTTACCAAAAGTAAACGACTGTCTATGTCAGTTCTTTAAACACTGCATTGAGTTCTCTTACTAGAGATAGCATTTTTTTTCGGAAGAACTTTTTGCTGTTGGCCGTGAACGGGGCTTGACAGCTTCCCCGGACGCGTGGCGAGCGCAAATGGTTCTCAGCCCAATAAGGAGACTGCAGACCCTTGTAAACTTACAAAAGATTATTTATTATTAACGTCGGTAGCTCATTGATGTGTGGACTGTTGCCTTCGGATCTGGAGGGCACCCTCCAGATTCAAATCCCAACACGTGCCAATGACTTTTCGAATTTTCAAAATTATATGTTTGTTTATCCGACGTTCTTACGATGAAGGAAAACACCGTGAGGAAACCTGCGCACAGCTGCGAAGATTTTCAAAGTTTGTGCGTTAAGTCGTTAATTCCCCATTGGGTGGATTGACTAACTTTGCGCCACCATTAGTTGTTCACGCGGGTCCAAAGCGGATGTAGGGTGTATAGACAGACACCTTTTACGACCCGTGTTCCTCGATGAGGACGAATCATGAGTTGACGATAATAATTATACAAAAGACCCTAAATACTAGTTGCAGATAGACATTTTTTACCTAAGAAATATTAGTTTTATTTTTTAACCCCCGACGCAAAAAGAGGGGTGTTATAAGTTTGACGTGTCTGTCTGTCTGTGGCATCATAACTCCCGAACGCATGCAGTGATTTCAATTTAGTTTTTTTTGTATTAAAGGTGACTTATGTGCGAGTGTTCTCAGACATGTTTGAAGAAAATCAGTTGAGCCGTTTAAAAGTTGTGAGGAGTGAAAGTGGGGACAGTAACCGAATGACCGCAAATATAAATATCAGTAACAATGTGACCTTTAGCCTATTTATAGTAAGAAAAACTAGTAATTAATAAGTAAAATAGCGAACGAGCTTGACCTTAAATTGTAGTAAGTAAATTATAATACACTAAAATCTAACTTAACCTAACCTACCTATAAAAAGTATGAAATAAAAATTAAATTAAAAATTAAAAACCCCCGACACAAGAACTTGAATAATTTCCCTTTAAAAAGTAAAAAATAATAAAAGAAACTTAATGTTAAAGTACCTAAGAATCTATTAATAATTCTAAAAAAAAAAACGTCGCGTTGGGGGACCGCTCCTAATTATTTCTTTCTTATCTACGATATTTTTCATATCAAGTTCAATCCCTCAACGCTACTAAACACTTCGTCCACGTGGAATAGTAACTTTGGCCTAACGCTCTCTTTAACCCGCTACATAGTTTATATAAGTGAGTTAAAACTGCGATATCTCATAAGATATTCATTTACGTTGAAAGATGTAAAGGGCAATTTTGTTTAAAATGAAATACTTGTGATGAATAAAGTATTTATTTGGATAAGGATTATTATCATATTTATGAAAAGACCTTCGCAAATGATGCATTATTTTAGATTTTTTTTTAGCAAAAAATATGTTATAGGGCGCTAGCCTTAAAAGATAGACATATGCTGTCGCGGGTTTTTTGTAGACCTTTAAAATGGGAACAATACTCTCATACATGACTTTTGCGAAACTTTAATCGTTTACGCAGCGGAAGCTCCAAGCATGAAAAAAAATCCCTTCTATTGCTCGTAGCGTGACATATAGCCTATGGCCTTTCCTCGATAAATAAGCAGTAGTTCCTGAGATTAGCGCGTTCAAACAAAAAACAAACATACAAACAAACTCTTCAGCTTTATAATATTAGTATAGCTGTTAAATCTTTTAAATATACTTATAATTTCTTCTGTATTTCCGATTGCGATAGTTGCTTATTTGGCACGGTCATCAACTATGAAATGGCAGGAAACTTTAAAATAAACCTACTATTATGGCAATGTTTTATTTGCCAATGTATTCATTGTGTTTTCAATAACATGACCTTAAGACATTGAAGTCAGTGTATGTCATGTGTTATTGTATCAGTAGGAGGAATAAGCAATCAATATCACGCACGACTTTTTTATTTGAGAAAGGTGGGTCCAGCTCCAAAAGTAATTGTTTATTTGTATGTATATAACTTATATGTGTATATAATCCGCAAGGATATCGTCAAAGTTCTTATTTGCATTTAAGGTATACTTTATTATGGAGTTTTATATATACGTCATTATAATTGCAGCCTAAAAAGTCAGTAACAAAGGTATGCATTTTAATTGCAAAGATTTTCCTTATCTTCCCGAACGCTGTCTATTATAGTAGGATTTATCGCGAATATCTTATTCTCGTAGTAAGACCTACCTACTTGAATTAGCTGTCCTAAGAAACTATACATATCTACATAAAACAAAATTATTTCCAATCGAGTAGCATACACAAATACATCTGCTAACTTAGCTGTGGCAATTTTGGAGATAAATTATTTAAGGGTTAAATAAGGTTTTGACCAAAAACTGGTGCTTAACCTGTCTGTAGGGCTGTGCGTCGTAAAGTTCGAGATGATTTTTGCGTGTATGTAGATCTCTAAAACAAAGTCCTAAGAACGATCCCAGATTCGCAGACCTCGGATCAGTCGTGGCATTAATGATGGCTTTGAGTTGTTAAGTTAATCAAGTACACCAGTCGTTTCAAGAGCGTATCGTTGTATAAATTCTCGTAAGTCCCGATCGACTCATTAATAAAATTAGCATAAATGCGTGCGCAGAACTTCCAGTAAAAGGAGAAACATGAAATGTAACGATGAGATCACTCTTTCATTCATGCACGCACTGCACTTGAGGGGCGGGATGATGGCATCGATCGACTTGCATGGATTTGTTGTATGTAATTAAGTTTTGTTATAATTTATCAGTTTTCGTAGACATTTTAAGACAACTCATTGTAAGAAAAGGAACGGGGATAAATCAAAGCTGCATGAAATATCTCTTAATTTTTTTAATGTCCTTCAATGTACATCATCATCAGCTCATCATATGTGTCCACCGAGGGGCACGAGCCTACCCGTATTGACCGAATTGGCGGACTTCACGTACAACTCTTGAATTTCTTTGTAAGCGTGCGCAGGTTTCCTCACGATATTTTCCTTCAACGTAAGAGCGTCGGATTAAACATACATATAATTTCGAAAATTCGTAAATACATTGGGGCGTGGCGGGGTTTTAATCTGCATCCAGATAGGAAGGCAACTTTGCACCAATGAGCCACTGGCGTTCTTAATTTAAATTAATATAATCCAATGCAATGCAGTAGAGATGTGTCGTACGATCATTGTATACAACTCCCGCGGCTACCCAACGTGACTGGGCGCAAGGTCGCCGGGTCAACTGTTACCCGTGACACACGGGAATTTAGATTAGCAAATCACGAGCAAATGCTAATCGGAACGTCTAGACTATAGCTGAGTTATGCGGAACCTTTGATAGTTGTTCTTTGAATTTTATATTGTTTTTGTCGCCTTTCAGTTTTGAAACAATGTAATAATGACCTTAATTAATGTTATGTAAGTATACATTTTTAATTATGTGTAAGTGAATTAAAGGCGTAGTCTAGCAACGACTGTCGACTATAGCAGAAGATTCCAATTAGTAGGAACAGATGCAGTTAAACGGTAGAATATATAATTTAATTATAAATCGTATTCAGTGTTTTTACAAAATGTATTTTAGTTTCTTATTTACACAGCTCTTTATTTACAAGGAAATCAAATCACGTACGATATAACCTTTTAGTTTAACATTAAAAACCACATTAGAGACATTACAGATTATTGATGCTGTGTACCTAAACAATGAATACTTGTTAATATATGTAAATAATTTAATTAAATATACAGTTTTAAGTTTCGATAATGAAAAGTTGTCGACCAACCCACGTGGGCGGCGACCGCTTGCAAGGCCAAGCGGATTGGTTCTTGCTGTTAACACATACTGCTCTTTAGGATAGCAAACGAGTGAAAATATTTACTAAATACAATTATATTATAGCCACTTGCTCGTGTTTTATACTATTAGTATATTTTATATACTATAGTTTCATTGTCCGGTTGCCTGATAATTTGTTGGTTAAAAATCATGGATGAATGGTATAAAACAATGAAGTTTCTCTTAGTTTAAGAAGAATTTTAATGTTTTTATTACAACATTAACATTACAACATTAACTAAGTTCTTTGCAGGCACATTTTTAAATATTTCTCGTACTTATAAGGAATGTGTGTTGTAATATTTTCAGTCAATTGCGTCATCAGAAACCCATTGATGGTTTATGTATCTACGGAATACAATAAGGTCTTTTACGGATGAGATGAAAAATATCAGCTTTTACTTAGTTTCTTAAGAATTTTTATATTTTATAAAGATTTAACATAAACTGAAACAGTTCCAAACACTAAAGTAATTAAAAACGAAATGCGTTTTTTTTTAATTTTATTCAATTTGTCATTACAAACCGAAATACGGAAAACAACTTACCCGTTTTTGTCATTTTTCTTTCATTGATAAGAAAATAAAGATCACGATAAGTAATTTCGAATACACAGTGAGACCAGACAATAAAACACGTGAGCTGATTGCGATTTGATAAGATGGTTACATGTATTGACCCAAATGATTTCACTCACGTTGACCTAGAATCATCTGGGTCACATAAGGTAAAATAGAGGAATATTTTAATTCTACAGAAATCTCTTTCGTTTGTGATTTACACGGTTTTATGAAAAAAAAATTTCATGAGCGGTTCTGAGAGATAGGTTATTAAAATAAATAAATGATCAACTTTATAAATCGCTTTATTTTGTTTGATTTACTAAATATATTTAGTAAAACGGCCAATCCGGTCTGGATCTGCGTGGATGACTAAGGTCTATACAGCCCAATACGGTTAGGCTTGTGACCCTCGCTGGGAACTTATATTTGTTTTTTATAAATATCCACTGACATTCACATACCGCCATCTAGCCCCAAGTTAAGCGTGAAGCCTGTATTATGGGGACTAAACATATTTATACAATTTTTTTTATGTAAATACACATATACATAGAAAACACCCAGACCATTACAAAAGACATGTTCATGCACACAAATGTTTATACTGCCCAGGGATCGAACCCGGAACTCTTGGTGTTGCAGCCGACGTCTCAACCGCTACACTAAATATGTGTCGTCAAAATTGGATTTGGACCAACTAAAGCACAGCGGCAAGTATTATTTAGGTGTGCAAAGATAATGAATACATTCCAATGAAATGCTTTTTGAAGTCGGTTTAACTGCTTTTCTCATGAACTTCGACTTCATCGATTTTGATGTCGGTGTTCGAAGGGGCTGCGTTTGTTTTAAATCAATATCAAGGTTCCTGTGAGTATTTTGGCAATGAGTGGAGTCATGAAGTCGGTAATATTACTTGGCTTTTTTTCTATTAATTTGGAACAAAAAACAATAACATAATAAAGGTTTAAGATTAGTGAAGTTTTACAAAAAGTACTCATTATGTAACCAACCTATGTACGAAATAAATTAAAATGAATAGGCTTGAATCTAAAAACGTGCAACAAGAGCTCAAACAGCAGATTTATCGGGTATACAAGTCGAAGCAATTTCGCATCAATTACACGAGTATATTCGTCGCCGCAGTGCCGAGACGCACAGGAAGTTGCATCGACACTCAGAAGCAGTGCAGGCTCATTTGTAAAACAAAATAACCGGCACTGTGTTTATTTTACGGTTTCGCAGTTACTCGTAGTTCTGGTTGAAATATGGAGCGCGTGGGCGTGACCGTGCGCAAGGGCGTTTTACCGAACGGTAAGCAACATAAGGTTGCACGCTTTGTGCATTTTAGTCGCATCAATATTAAATTATAATGATTAAATTACATTAAACATTCTCTTACAGTCCGTCTTTATCTGCAGTCAAATTCATATATATATATGTAGTTACATATTAAAGATAGAGAAATTTATTGTAATAAAATTGCTAATGTCGTGAGGTGATGGCAGACTGCAATATCAAATATATTTGTCGTCACTATTATCTCTTCCCACGGGTATTGTAACAGGCAACTTAATATATATAATAACTTAAACAAAGAGAACGAAATATCTAGTAAGAAAAACTGCTGTATGCAATCCGCTGACAAAACATGGTGATAGTAGCAAAACCCTTTATAATCGAGAATACGCCTTAATCTGTGGATTGTCGCGGGATAGGTGTGATTTTCTTTCTAGAATCAATTCGATGAGGTGTTGTAATTTTTTCATGAAATTTTAATATATTTCTTAATCATAGTATACTCTAAAAAACGTTTACTAAAACACAACACACCGAAAACAGCTTTAACATGCTGTGCTGTATCCACTTTTTGTAGCAAAACAATTTACATAATTAAATGTTTGGTTATTTGTTATATTCGACTATCGTCTGTCTGTGTTTTAAATTTCAATACATCTGAACTAACTCGTTAAGTGATATTTGACCACTACTATCGTGACCTAAATAAGTGAAGAACAAGATTTCCCTGATCAATGTGTGTTGTCCTTATTAAAAACTTGACGTTCTGATGTAATTTCCAGCCCCGATTGGTTATGTGTTACGGTTTCTGTCAGCCAAGGCTATCGAGAACATCAGCGGCGTTATAATATAAATAGTTACTTAAATTAAAGCCGGTATTTGACTGTAACTAACTCCTTGCCCTTAAACCAGCTCTTATTATAGTGAGAATCTTGTAAAAATACGATCGCACAGACATAAGGTCTTATACTTCTTTCTCATTGCCTGATTCTTCAACTTTTTTACAAGATCTCCTACAAGAATGTGTGTTTATATATTTTTTTAACATTGAAATCGTTTATTGCAAATACGTTCTGCCTTTTTATGTACTGTGCAAAACACACATTTCATACTATTGAAATGTGTGTTTTGCACAGTACATCATCATCATTTTTCATCATCATAATTTTTATAATACATCATCATCAGCTCATTAAACGTCCCCACCGAGGGGCACGAGCCTACCCGTATAGGGTGATTAGGCCTTAGTCGTCCACGCGGGCCCAGTGCGGATTGGACGACTTTCACACAAACTTCGAATCTCTTCGCAGGCGTGCTGGAAGGTTCTTCACGATGTTTTCCTCACCGTAAGAGCATCGGATAACGTACATATATTTCGAAAATTCGAAATACTTGGATACGTGTCGGGATGAGCTAGCCCTCCCGGTAGGAAGCGACAGTCGACCAATTGTGCCACCGACGCTATGTGTCTTTATAACAGGTTCCGTATTAAGAACAATTATTGTCAGCTAATATTTTTTGCTTACACACGAGCATTGTTTCGCTCTATTGTTTTAAATAGATACGGATTAATACCGAAGGGCACAGATCATATCGCATGCAGTTCAACTTGTTCACTTTAAGAATAACTGAGGAATGTCATTTACCTTCTTAAAAATACTGAGCGAAAGGAACTGTATTCGTCAGGCGATTGTTCAGGGCGCTTAAATAAGTGATCGCGTCGTAGTGATTCCATAGAGATTTTTTAAAGGAATATATCAAAGTTGCTAATGTCATTTTTGCTGGTTTACCGTAAATAATATATTTAATATTGTCACACGCTTGCCTCACCTGAAAGCAGTGATCACATGGTGGTTAATGTGATGTGTGTTTAGCCTTGAAATCCCCATAATTAATATCATAGTTAAGTTATTAAAATAATTACGATTTCAAAATCTTTAAATTGTATCTGCTATCAAGTTATCAGCTATCGATCTTGCCGCCTCAGTATGTTGTTAATTTTTATTATTCATTTTCTCAGTGAACCAATTAATTAAGGCTACAATGAACAAGCATTGCTTAAGAATGCGTTTAAAATAATGCATAACAGTTAATTTTGTAACGGTTGCAATAAATCATAATATGTTGATTGAATTTGTTAGGTGTTTTTTTATTGATTCAAACTGAGCTTTAAATTAGAGACGTATTTCATTTTGATTGTAGCATACAATTAAATTTGAACCTTTGGTGTTATAACAAATGCATATTGTGCATATTTTTGTATGAATGCTTTGAGGAACAATTTTGTGTAATGGTTGGGATGTCCACTATATCAATGTTTCCATGGTGGTTCAATGGTTTGAAATCCCATGCAGTGCAAACCTTTCCTCTATATTGTTTGCATATTTTTAACTTAAAAGTAATGATGAGTTTGTACCTGCGGCAACCTTATTCACTAGGATAATCCGATTGTTTCATGCCCATTTTCTGTGAGGCCGTAAAATTACTGCGGGTCCGGCATTAACCTGGTCTGAGTCCCACACTGAATGTCTGGAGGAAATTGCTTTTAACGGTAAGGCCACCTGAAAACTTATAAATTTGTCTTTGTGATATGTTCATTGAGGAAAGGCTTCGGAACGATAGACCATATCTTTACACTCCGACAGGTTATCCAAAAATCTGAAGAATATAACAGGCCTCTATACCTAGCCTACGTCGATTATGAAAAAGCGTTTGACTCACTTAAACACTGGGCAGTAACCCAGTCGCTCCATCGATGTCACATAGACTAGCGGTATATACAGATCCTGAAAAACCTGTACCTGTGTGTATAAGTCGGCGAAAATGACCGTGCAGCTAAAAATACCAACAGACCCCATACCATTTGAGAAGGGAGTCCGCCAAGGAGATGTAATATCTCCTAAGCTGTTCACTAATGCTATGGAGGATATATTCAAGACACTTGACTGGAATGGCAAGGGACTAAATTTGGATGGTGTGAACTTAAATCACCTGCGCTACGCGGATGATATAGTTTTAATTGCTGAATCTGCAGAAGACCTGCAACTCATGCTGGAGCAGCTATATCACGCGTCTTTACGGACAGGCCTAAAAATGAATATGGACAAAACGAAGGTGGCTTCCACCGATCTCACACCAAACCCTATTTTGTTGGATGTCAACCCCTAGAACAATTGCAGGAGTACACGTATTTAGGACAGGTCATAAAGCTGGGCAGGGATTCCATGATGGCAGAGATTGAGCGAAGAATACAAACTAGGATGGGCAGCCTTTGGAAAGTTGAAAAACGTACTCAAATCCAAAATCCCCCAATCGCTGAAAAGCAAAATTTTCAATCAGTGCGTGCTCCCGGCCATGACGTACGCTTGTGAGACGTGAACTCTGAATGTTGGAATGATACACAAGCTTAAGGTAGCGCAGCGAAACATGGAACGCGCCATGCTTGGAATAACTATTCGCGATCAGATTCGGAACGAGCTTATCCGACAACGTACCAAAGTGGTCGACGTGGGTTACCGAGTTGCCAAGTTGAAGTGGACTTGGGCTGGACATATGTGCCGAAGATATGACGAGCGATGAAGTAAGCGAGTTCTGGATTGGATACCCCGCATAGCCAGCAGAAGAAGTGTAGGCAGACCACCTGCCCGATGGTCCGATGATGTCAGGGAGATCCTGGGATCTCTCAGTTTGGAGAAGGGTGACGGACAACCGTTCCCAGTGGAGGAAAGTTGGAGAGGCGTATGCCCAACGGTGGGCGAACACACGCTGAGGAAGATATGTTCATTGTGCATTTTACGAGTGTTATTGTAGTAAAATATCAATAATATTATTTAAAATATTTTTATATTCATAGGACAGTTTAATAGGACGTCCTTTCTTTAAGTTGCTGTACTAACGCGGTCTATATTATCTATAAATTGTATGGCACCAACTATGTCACTATATTATGGTCTACAATCTATAATAAATATTGAATTTGAAAAAAGAAAATAAAAAATACATATGTAGTTTATAATATCATTATCCACATTTATGGTGTTCTACAACGAAACTCAAATTTAATGTGTTTACTTAAATTGAGTTTGGAAGGGATGGCGCTATTGATCGTATAAAGCGCTATCCTTTCTAACTCAATTTATGTTCAGATCAACGCTTGAGTCTCGTTCTAGAATACGGGCCTAAGACTTTTAGCTTCGAGATTAAATCAATAATTTTCTTTGTTCAATGTTTTATATTTTTATTTGTATTCATACTCGGAATCTAACCAAGCGCATGTATAGTTGACAGGTACTTTTTGCTATTGCTTCCGTACGGAAGAAAAGGCCATTAGATAATAGCTGTAAGCAAAAAGTTCTTTATTTAATGATTAGGTATGTGTCCTCGGACTTAATACTAGGAGTGAGTTTGAGTGATTTATAAATGATTTAACTATTAACATATCCGTTGTGTGATCTGGTCAGATTACCTATTTTGGAGTCCCATATTATAATTTTTCTTGGGAATTATCTTCTCATTTAACTTGTATCGGAATAATTGAAATTATGCTCACGTTTCTCATAATTTATCATTACGATACATGATTATTTTGAAATTCGAAGGCTCAAAATAATCTTCGGTAATTTTACCTCATACCCCCGAAATGGTTAAATTATACCATATAAAGTGTTTAACTTATTGCAGTAACTTATTAACTTGATTGTCAGTTTACTACATGAAGGTGATTATTTGTAATGCCAGCTTTTTAAAATCTTCTGCTTTTGACGAAAATGGTTTTAGTGTAAACAATCGATGACCAAAATAAACGATGTATCGAATACATTGCGTTTACCAAATAAAGAAATTGTGATTGTTTATTATTTCCATTATACCAAGTTGCGAAAGCGACACATAATTATATATCACATTCAGTATGAATTAAAATTTTATTTTTAAATATCGTATTATTTGTCTTAAAAAACTGTTCTGCAAACATTGGCAGACAGTATGTGAGACACAATAGACATAAATAAAGTATTTATTATTATTATTATTATATAAATAAATATCTACTGACACACACACAGCACCATATAGCCCCAAACAATGCATTAGCCTGCAATATGTGTCATATTTTTTTCGAAAATCTTCACTAATAAGAAAACAACTATTAATCTTTTAAAAGCCAATGACACCATCTCACAAGCAAAATATTTTCTATTATCTCTTTATATTCATCATTGTTCTGGACTCCTGCTGTTAAGTTGGTGATTCGTTTGATAGTCCTCCTCAAAAGGAAAATGGAAGCTTAGGAAGGAGCCAGAGAACTAAAGTTACTGACATAGCCCGCCGGACCAGCAATTTGAAGTGGCAGTGGGCTGGTCACGTATGTCGCAGAACCGATGGCCGTTGGACAGCAGGAGTGGAGACCGCGACTTGGCAAGCGTAGCGTTGGACACCCTCCGGCCCGATGGACCGATGACTTACAATGAGAAAAGCGGAGGACCGGGATATCTGGCGCAAAATGGGGAGTATCGCAGCCATCTCCAGAGACTGCGATAGGTTGAAGAAAGGAAGGAGCCATAAACCCGCATTCATACAAGATCGAGCAAGTAACTATCGAGGTGATTGGTCATCGGACCGAAAAATTAACTTGAGTCCCTCCGTTTTTCACGTTAAATTTGACTTGGAAGTGTAAAAGTACCTTTTAAAAGGACCATGAAACAGGGACGGAAAACAAAGAATCGAAAATATCCTGATCGAAACTATATTTTATTTCTTAAGCGACAGTAAAAGACATCTGAGCGCTAAAAGAATCATTCCGGAATGTTTGCTAAATTTTCGCAAATCGTAAACTATGAATTTACGCCTTACTTTAATGTATATACTTTAATACGGATACAATGTTTGAAGTAATTCAAAAACATTAAGATTTAAGAGACATCCTTCTAAATTTAGAAATGACTTCTTTCTTTCCTTAATGTGTTTACTCCTAGATAATTATGATGTTTTGGTTTCCCAAGAGTATGTCGTATCATAAAACTGCGCAACGTCCTTCCGCCAACCTTATTAGTGATATCTTATTTCTGGCTCTAACCTATTTTAAAATCAGTTTTAATGTGCTTGTTCTTGATGTTATTTTAAAAATTAACATTATTTTGGATGGGTTGTCCAGTTCTTCTTTATTCTGATATTTCTTTGAACACCAGCATTGGTGTTTTTCTTATCGAATAGGTAGTCAAATTGATGAACAATTAAGTAGACTCTGGTTTAAGGGTCTTTAAACTCTGACGTGGTTTGAAGAAACGACCACAGTTTGGATTTCTTAACCATTTAACCGCCGTTTACGGATATACTACAGAAACAATTGATTTTCTGTTGTATTAGAATCTAGTGGTTAAAAGTTAACCTCGTTAACGTTAAAACCTACCGTCCATAGCTCGGAATCATATGTCATTACAGTCAGTCAGTCAAGACTGAAATGTCTTAACTGAACTGGGAAATGATGCACGAAGTAGGGACCATCTTTTGACGCGTTGGTTTGATATAGATTTCAATAATAATAAAGTAAAAAGGAGCGGTTACAAAACCAATTCAGAAATATTTTGTAGGTGCTTTGCAAGCTCGAATATTGAAGGTTAATGGTAACATTGGGTACGAAAGATATATCGGCCCAATAAATAAGAGAGGGAGTAATTATGGTTGTTTTAGCTACGAGGCCATGTTATTAAATTGATATATTGAATACAGTTATTACTTTTTTGATTTGTTGATACGTTGAACATGATTAAAAGATCAGTTGATAAATAAGGTAGTTGTTTGATTTGGCACAATGATAAATGGTTTATGTAAAATGTCGATGAATAATTTATTATCGTTAATATTAAAAATGGATCTTTCCATTCATCCCATTGTTTGCATCAGTCAATCATGCTTTTGATTTGCAATACGAGAATAGGATAGATATAATTTATGTTTGTTATGTAAGCACCATTTTCATGTTCACAGTTTTACTAGTAATCGATATTTGAGAGAAATTGACAACCCAATGGTTAAGACGGCTTCTATACTAAGGGGTTCGATCCAGATAGTACAAATATTTGGTCTGGTGTATTTATGTAAAAGTATGCTAACCGTTGTTTAGTTCCCATGTTACATATTAATTTTATTTATTGTGCATACCATAACCTGTATCGCAGACCTGTGCATGTTAGCAGGATACCACGCACGACACACACACACACACACGCAAGTAGAAGATAACGTATAAATGATGCAACTTAATTCATTCATCTACTGGATACATTGAAGATGAAAAATTTCAAGAGACTCTTTGTTTCCAATATTAATGTTGATATGTCACTATTTGTAGCCATGTTATCGCACGGTCATATTTTAATTTAATCTGCCAATTTATATAGTTCCATTAAACACTGATTACAAAAATGCAAGGAGAATAAATGTATCTTAATTTGTACACATCGTAAAATAATGACGTGTGCCGTCACAGTATCTGAGGGTGAAAGATAAACGTAGGGGAATCATATATTTAAATAAAATAAAATTACACACTACTTTGCAATAAATAAACGCGAGAATTTGCGCATTGCTGACTTTTATTATTGCCCAAATAAGGTTTCTTAAGGGCTCGGCGGTCACGGTACAGAATTTCGAGCACTTGAGACTTGAATTTCAAGAACTTAAAAATACATTAATAGATTACAAGTTTTAATAAAATTTTAATGTATCCGTAATGAGTAGGGGCTCGGTTAATGCTTTCTAGGTACATGGTTACCGAGTACATAATCTTTTTTTAATTCAATCAATCAATCGCCTAATTTTTGCCCACTGATAAACATAGGACTCCTCTTACGAGGCGAACACTTTTCAATCTGAAGTGGAATTGGGTTCGCCATGTCTACCAACGATTCGATGGAAGATGGAAAAGGGATATGTTGGAGTTAAGACGTGTTGAAGTGTAAGGTAGAGCGTCAGTGGCTCAATGGTGTGGACTGTCGCCTTCCTACCTGGAGGGCTGAGATTCAAATCCCGACACGTACCAATGTGTTTTCGAAATTTCGAAAATATATGTACGTTATCCGACGCTCTTACAGTGAAGGAAAACATCGTGAGGTAACCTTCATGCATGCTTGCGAAGGGATTCGAGGAATCCAATGAAGAGATTCAAAGGTTGTGCGTAAAGTCGGCCTATCCGCACTGGGCTCGTGTGGACGACAAAGGCTTATACACCCTTTACTTTAGTGGGTAGGCTCGTGCCTCTCGGTGGGGACGTTTAATGAGCTGATGATGAACTTAAAGGGTAAAGACGTGCCCCTATTTCCATACCTCCGCTCCTAGTCTGTCGCTCACCAGCCTGTATCCTATGAACCGAGATAGTATTACTATTTAATTTTTCCCTGATGATGCATTTCTACTGCTGCTGTACTCGTACATAAAAAATACTCAATACGCAACCTTCTACACGGCATTGACAAAAGTTTTGCCATCATTTTAGTACAAAATTAATTTACAAATAATAAACAGCAAGAATACTATTTTTGGGTATATCATGGTCACAATATTCAGAATTTAAGATAGCATAACTTCATTTTATGGCGGAATTTTGACCGTGGCCTTGAAATCGGATCTTAAATTATCCTGCTAATTACCCAGTTAATTTAATGAGTGCGCATATGCGGGGACAAAAATATAGATATAAAATGTCGTAAAACACGTCGTGTTTCGCCGAGTGATTGAAGTTACCGGAAGCCTAACCCCCTTTCCTCCTCCCTTTATACCCTTTTCCCCTTATTAAATGGTCAACAACTCAACTCGTTGATTTTTAATAATCTGCTGCTGTTTGCTTATAAATAAAAAATCATTTTAAAAATCATCAAACCAAATAATAAATAATAATTATGCAGCAACCTTAATTATTGTCAGAAATTATTCTACGGTAATGTAAAAATCCCCTTTTTAAAGTTTTTTCTTCTTTCTCCATCCTAAGGTTGCCTGGAAGAAATCGCCTTGCGCGATAAGGCCGCCCATTGTACTGATTAAGATTTAATTTTCTTTTCTCTGTATTTCGTTTTTAAAGTGCAATAAAGTATGTAATAAATAATAAAATAAATAAATAAAATAAATAAAAATGTCTACTTTTACCTACAGCTACAATGTCCACTACTGTACTAAGGGTTCCGCAAACTAATTCCATCATTTGGAAGGGGAGGGGAGGGGGGCATGTTACGAGATGTTGATTGCAGCGCTGGCTGGCCCAGTGCGAGTTGGCGATTCACCCCTTATTACTTTGCTTTATTTTGACAACACGCGAAAGTGCATTGATGAGTCTTCCTCCATGATATTGAAGGGTGGTGCCCTGATCTCTCGCTTGGCAGACGGGTGGAGAATGCAGTACCTATAAGGTTAGATGAGATAAGAGAGTGCTGCTTGCAGTAAGCAATGTTTCCTGCTGAATGTTTTATCCTGCCTTTTACACACACAAGAAGAGTAGGAATGGTGACATTGTATAAACCACTCGACAAAGATCCTTATTATAATTATCATAGTTCCAATTAAATTGCTATGTTAATGTCATCGTTAACACAAATCTTGGGTCCGTAACCAGCAAATCGAGTCGCTGCCCAAATATAATAATTACTTTAATTTCAAATGTAAACATTCGCAATTTATTAATGCAAATAGTGTTGTTTATTGTTTCCTGTGCGAAAACGTGCTCGTTGGCATAGTTTTGAGGACGCGCAATCGTTTGGTAACACTTTGTAATATTAACATTAAGTATTTTGTCAATGTATATTTCTATTTTATATTCCAACTAATATAGGTCCACGTTTGACTTTGTTTGATGTAAAGTCCATCGCCTGGATCGCGCAGGTTCAACTATAAAACATTTTTACTATTGATTTAAAAATGCTTAGATTTTATTTCTCAAGATACACTCGAGGAGACTCCGGCAGCAAGTTCGACAGAATTATTCGTTGACAGATTTACGTGTATGGATGGCATTATGCCGCCTGTCTGGTTGTTTGGTGTAAATATGGACACTAGGTGGAAGAAGCTCATGTAGTTACTTTGCACACTCCCCGATGTCAAGAAATCAAAGAGGTAAAAAAATATTTATACACGAACGGCGTTTTAACAGAAACTTTCTATCCGCACCACAAAATTGTGGAATGCGTTGCCGCATGCGGTGTCCGGACAGATACGACCTGCAGACCTTCAAGAAAAGAGCGTACTCTTGAATAAAAGGCCGGCACAGCATCTTGTAGCTCGTTTGGTGTTGCAAATGTCCAGAGGCGGCAGTATTAACTTTTCATCAGGTGATCTGTCTGCTCGTTTGCCCCCTATCGTATAAAACATAGAATTCAGTAAATGGTTCTTATTTAAATAGTATATATTCCTAACTCACTGAATGTTTGACGGACCTCAGAAAGATTTTAAGGTCATAAAAGGGTACCGTATGTTGCCTTTTGAAATTTGGAACATTAAACATTTCTCGTCACTCTGGTTCATTACCAGAATATGTATGTTACGAGTTAGTTTTAAGAACTAAACGTTAAACTTTTTCTAAACCTTTTAATTTAACAAAGTAGTGAGTTCTTTAAAAATACGAGCTACATATTATTTTTACACTTAGCAATAAGATTTTTTTTTAAATCTGTCTGTACATTTCTTTAGAACAATGACTGTAAGCTATGTTTTTTATGATCAAACCTTCTGTTAATCATGTCTATCTTTTAATTGAAAACCATTCAATTTTTCATTGGAATCGCGTAATAAAATAACGGAGATGTTGTGAAACAGCCCTAACATCGCTACTGCCCGATCTCAAAGGCAATAATACTTGAAATAATAACGTAAAGTTACCGACGTAATCCGATTTAGAACTATTTATGTGATTTGCTTTGGCTCACGACTTCACATTGTGTACAATTTGTTTGAAAAGAAATGCTGATTATATCAGGTAATGCTGGATTAGTTTCTGACTGACAGGTCAGGCTGCGTTCATACTCGTATAGTTTCCATTAATATTTATGAGCAAAGCAAATGAAGAATGAACTTACTAGATGGACAATCTTGCTCAAAGTGTCAGCAGCTCATCGCGTTTCAGTTTCTTTCAGTGACGCTAAAATAAGTAAGGTCAAAATTTTAATGAATAATAAGTATGTTATAAATATAACAATAATTACACGTATAAGGCCTTGTATCATCATCAGCTCATTATACGTACCCACCGAGGGGTACGAGCCTACCCGTAAAGGGTGTTAAGGCCTTAGTCGTCCACGCGGGCCCAGTGCGGGTTGGACGACTTCACACACAACCTTCGAATCTCTTCGCAGGCGTGCATTAAGGTTTCCTCACGATGTTTTCCTTCACCGTTAGAGCGTCGGATAACGTACATATATTTTCGAAAATTCGAAAACACATTGGTGCGTGTGGGGGTTTAAACCTCAGCCCTCCTGGTAGGAAGGCGACAGTCCACACCATTGAGCCATCGACGCTCTAGGGCCTTGATGGACCTTTCAACATGATCGTGCATCTAGCGCGCTACAATTCTAAATGTATGTCATCAAGTTAGTTTATTGTTTATCTAAGGAGCAAATGCTTATGAAGGGTTTATGTTGAATGCTGAGAATTGGTAAGCGTGGAAGTCATTACGGTAGAACTTTGTTCAGATGTGGATGAATTACTTCGACAACCCGTGACAGTCCACTGCTGGACTCAAGATCTTTTTTACTGATGATACGGATTTTTCACTTCACGCTTGGATGATAAACCTTTTTTAACCGCCGCTGATGGGTATATCCAACCGACAAAATTGATTTTATATTGGAATCCCAGCGGTTGAAGGTTAACGAAACTATCATGCTAAGATAATATTCGGGATATGAACTTGCGAAGCACGGAATCATATTATTTGTAGACTTCAAAAAATTAAGCCTAATAAAACCGGTAAAAATCGAACAAAGTGACTTTCACTATATGGTGATCCTGTGGGATTAGGATCCACGATTCACGGATAGCGGTTCATAACTTAATTGTCAGACCACAGAGCTCGCGGGGGAAGTATTGTCTTTTTTGAGAGTTATTAATCATCATCAGCTTATTAAACGTCCTACCGAGGGGCACGAACCTAACCTTAAAGGGTATATAGCCTTAGACGTCCAAGCGGGCCCAGTGCGGATTGGCCGACTTCACGCACGACTCTTGAAATCTCTTCTTGACGTGCGCAGGTTTCCTCTCGATGTTTAACTTCACCGTAAGAGCGTCTGATAACGTACATAAAATTTCGAGAATACGAGAACACATACGTATGACGCTCCACACCAATGACGCTCGATTTTTATTAGTGATTTTATAAAATTAATAGAGTACTGGAAAATGGGACAGGTTTTGATTATCAGCACAATTATTTTCATGAACATTGCCTAATTAGTGCACCTGAGTTCGGGACAGAAATTCCAATCTGAGCCGTGAGTGATTTCAGCCGAGATATAATGGATTGTATTCATGAATCGATCGACATTATTTATTAATATAAAACTCAAAGGTGACTGACTGACATAGTGTTCTATCAACGCACAGCCCAAACCACTGGAAAGATCGGGCTGAAATTTGGCTTGCAGGCAGATGTTATAACGTAGGCATCCGCAGGATTTTGATTGATTCTACCCCCCGAGGGGATAGAAAACGGGATGAAAGTTTGTATGAAACTTTGTCAATTTTAAATTGACTGGGCTGTGACTTTGTATGCATAAAGCTACTATAATGTAGGCATCCCCTAAGAAAGGATTTTGATAAAATCCGCCCTTAAGTCGATAAAATAGGGGATGAAAAATAATACTTCTTAACGCGAGCGGATCTGTAGGCAACAGCAAGTAATGTAGTCATAGTTCTTTATGCCCAAATCCTGCATCCTTTTAAATTCAAATATGTTTATGCACAAAAATATTTGTACCGCACGGGAATCGTTGGAACCTTGCTGGAATATCTCACATCACATCTTGCGATCGATCAATTCGACATCCATGTGTCGTCAAAACTTGTTTCGTGTATCTACAGTTATAATTTAAATATTACCCAATAATATTAAAAATACATTAACTTAACATTTGGTAAAATGTTGAGACGTCGGCTATTACACCGGGTTCCGGGTTCGATACTCAGGCAGTACAATTATTTGTGTGCATAAACATGTCTGTTTGTCTGGGTGTTACTATGTATTTACAAAAAGAACAGTACAATACATCGTTCTATATCTGCAGTACAATTATTGTAATTGTTAATCAAATATAGTACAATGTAAACATGGCAGGGGCGTTCGACATGACGTAGGTAGCGTGAGCGGCATCTAAGGTGTCACGAACATGTCAGTGGATACTTTGTCTTGGTTGTTGAAGACAGCTGAACAATTAAAATGCCTTGGAAAAAATATATTTAGTAAAGTAAAAGCGTAAAACTGAAAGCCGTCGGTGCCGGCTACTTTTTTAGAATGGTAGTCCATAGTTAAGTGTTGTGCGGGGAGGCCTGTGTCTTGCAGTGGGCAGTTATAGGCTGCTGATGATGATGATAATTATTGCATTTTTGAATTATTATAACATATTATTATTATGAGAGCGTCGGTGGCTTATTGGTGTGAGTGGACTGTTGCCTTTCGATCTAGAGGTTGCAGGTTCAAATACCGCCACGTACAAATGTGTTTTCTAATTTTCGGAATTACAGATACGTTTATCCAACGCTCTTACGGTGAAAGAAACTATCACGAGGAAAGCTGCGTGACGTCGAGCTTATGATGATGATATTTTTATAGTGTCGTTAAAAATACCTCGTGTGTAGGAATTGTATGTATATTTGTGTTAGATTAAACGTATTTACTAAACTGTCCATTAAATTTGTAAAGATAAAGTTACAACAAGCACGTGGAAAAACAATTAAACAATTTCGGCCACAAATTGTACGTGGGTGAGATTTATACAAAACACAAAAGAGGTGAGCATGACACAGGAAGTTGGAGGTGTCAAGAACTTGTCACAACCGAGTTATTGTTTTTTGCTTTTCCGATATATCAGAGGGTTCTTCGATAGATATGCCTGTCAGAGCCCATGTTTATTTTATTATCTTTGATCGGGACGGTCATTTCTTTATTCTGATACTAAGTGACACGCCTGACCAAGTCAGCAGTATTACTACATAGTATAAAACAACGACGATTTTTCTGTCCCTATATCCCTATGTTTGCTTAAATTTTTTAAACTACGTAACGGATTTTAATGCAGTTTTTTAAATAGATAGAGTGATTAAGGAGGAAGGTTCATTATGTATATGTATTATAAATAGTGGAGAAATACAACTATTTTTGAGGTTTCTAATGTGATGTCGGAAATAATTTTATTTAATTATAAGTATCTTTTCCGTTTATTGCAATCGCAGCTGAACCCTACAAAAGCATTGCACCCGTACGAAGTCGGGGCGGATCGATAATTAATATATGTATAAGGATTTTTAATGAAGGTTTATAGAAAATATAAACTATGAACTTTCAACACCGCTGCTGTAACCAGAGACGACGGATGTTAAATTTCATATATCCAGTTATTAATACAGTAAAGCCGTATTGAAGGTGGCAAGAATTTGTCCAATGAGTTATTGTTTTTTCTCGCGTTCACATGTCACCGGTGTCCGACTGACATGATTAGAGCGGTGTCGTAGGCGTCAAGAATTTGTCACAGATGAGTTATTGCTTTTTGTTACGTTAACATGTCACAGGCGGTGTCCGATAGACATGCCTATCTGGGCCGGGGTTCGAGGTGTCAAAAATTTGTCACAAGCGAGTTATGGTTTTTGCCACGTGAATATGTCAGAGGAAGTCACCGATAGCCTACTTGTATCTGAGCCCTGAGCCGGTGTCGGAAGTTTCAAAATTTGTAACTGACAATTCATTTCTAGCCATCTGAACATGTGAGAGGCTAATAAGAGTCATGCATGTTTGAGCCTGTGTCGAGGAGGTTGTTCAATCTCAATTTTCATGGCCTGTGTAAGAGATGTCAAGAATTTGTCCCTGACAGCTATAATAAGTTATATAATTGCTCAGTGCAATGCGATAATTTATTTTACATCATACACAGGTACATCACACAGGTTCCCATAAAAACATTATATGATATGAGTACAATAATTTCTTCCACTGCTGCCATAGAGTCCTTAGGATAAAACATTACTAGAGACCTTGTAGCAGCGTATATTGTTACACCTAAACTATAGCAAGCAGTTTTATGTATTTACTGTGGGCAAATTTGTTATAATTATAATTTCTATAAATCCTTATCAAAAGAAAGAAAGAAAAAACATTTATTTGACCACAAAAACAAAACAAAAAAAAAGTAATAAACATAAAAAATTGGCCAAGCGCAAGTAACATAAAATAAAGTATTTTTTATTTACTTAGGCACCTAGTACAGCCTAGGTTTTAATATGAAAAATAGTGGTTCACCGTTTATGACGTATAAAAAAAAAGTACACCCCAGAAATCGTTCAAGAGAAAAATAAAGACAAATTGAACAATATTTAAACAAAAAAAAATCTGATGATGGCAAGAAGAAACTTAAAATTTACTAACATATTCTTGAAACAACTGGAACATCCCATAACCATAGAAGCAAGAGGGGTCACCAGAAAAAAAAGCCTTACAAGAATACGATGAAATGACGGTATCTGCTTAACCATGGGGCCAAATTGGACTAGAGTTGCGGATGATCAAACACAATGAAGAGAGTTGTAGGAGGCCTATGCCAGGAGGCACACCGAACTGCGTCATATAATAGGAAGACTTATAAAAGCAAGAGATTAAAAATTGTAAACGAGTTTGGAAAAATGGGTTTAATTATTATTATTATAGCATGATAAGAGATAGCAGTGCCCATACTGCTACCTCTATCAATGGAGATTGCACAAAATTTTTTAACTGTCGTCCACGATCACTATCGTGGGGGTGGTCATAAGTACAACAGTGGACTGTAATGGGCTATTAAAGTTAAGATACAGTTAACAAAAACATTCGTGAAAAATATTAAATAAGTGATAGCAAATTGTAACATAAATATTTCGCCCGTGGGCTACGGAAACGGCAATGTCTCACAAATGCAAGCACGCGTGCAACTAGCCGTGTCAAGGTCAGAAACCACCGCGTTTTCAACATAATTTGTAAGTTCAATGGTAATGATTGGTTTTGTTTTCTTTTAGACAAGTGGAATACTAATCGAAACCAATATCGCTAGTAGTGTTGTTCATCATTATGCGTGACGGGTGCAGAGCAGTGTTAACACGGAAAAATATTGATTACCTACTGTTATTAATTTCCTTCAACACTGCCATGGTCAGGCGTAATTACCACCAGGTGAGCGACTGACCGTCCCGTTCACTTATGACATAAAAAAAGGTTGTAGCTGGCAACAACGACTTAACTTGCCCTTCAAAGCACAATAGCAAGACTTTGAGCCACCCATACTATTGATAATTGTTATTTTTGCACGATCGATAACTGTTTTCGCTACCCGCAAAACATAGATATCCAAGCAGTATGATTCAAACCGATGTTTGGCACAGCGTGAATGTTTTTACAGCATTTTTGAGTCCAGATATTTATTCCTGATTGGACTAATGTGACTTATAAGTTAGTTTGTACTAATTACTTATCATATGTCGGCGCAAATGGACCAGCTCGATCTAAAAAAACGGGCGTGAAAGAAAATATGCTTTGCGTAGTATACTACGCAAAGCATTTCTTAAGTATATCTACCTACAATGGACCTTTCTTATGTTAAAAATTTTATAGGACGGTCAGGACGCTCACCTGATGGTGACGCACTCGTCCATACTTAGCGGCATTGAAGGAGACCAACAACTGGTAGACAGTTATTAGGTATTCTCCATGATAGCCGCACTGTGCTCGTCACCCGAGACAGCGGTTAGGGTAACATCTCGTCTCTCATACCCGGTAATTTTACTAGCTACAGTACCCTCATTCCGAAACACAGAATTGCAAAATATTTCTATGTCACCGGACGATATCTGGCACTGCGGTGGTACTTACCGTAACGACTTGGTACCGAGTCGACCACCTAGTAAATGTCACTTATTAGTTTTAAATTAAAAATTCAACAGTTTTTACGATGATTGCCATTAACATTGTTTAATATTTTGGTTTCACTCTGTTTTTTATAAAATTTCGTCACATACATGCATATGTTTGGGAGTTGTTTTCACGTAATTGAGTTCGATTTCTTGGTCCTGTGCCCTCATGCATGCTGTGTGCACATGCCCCAGGTATTACAACTGGCTATGTAACTATGCTTGTGTTTTGAAAATGTAAATTGTGTTGTAACGCTGTTTTGTGCACCAATAAATAAATAATAATAATAAAAAATTTTTTGAGTGACTTGAATCTCAGATTCTTCCTTGTCCATTCCCTATACATTCACTTGTTGCATTTTCGGAGGGGAGGTATCACTTATCATCAAGTAAATTATCTGCTACGCATATCAAAATAAAAAGGAGTAGAGAACATTGTTTTTGTTGTAAAAAGTTTATCAAAAGAGCAGGTGTTGTATATATAGGTAGGACCGTCGTATTTTGTAAATACGATTAAAATAACCGTAAAATATTTCACAATTTATTTTTACACTCATTCTACAATTATAACATAAAATTACTGGCAAGAATAAGAGAGGAAATGAAGCAACATAAAATTATATACAGTTACAACTAATTCATAGTTAACAAGCAATCGCAAATAAATAAGGCACCACAGTATACTAAAACAAGGTAATTAAGTAAATAAAATTACTCTTAATCTTATCGAAATGTACATTCAAAATCTACAATATTTTATGTCGTTTACGAAAATTCTTAAAATTCTGAGTAGAATATACATACTATTATTTTTTAAACCAATATGTACACGTAAAATTCAACTGTTATTTCATAGCCATACTGTCATAAAGTTTTCATGAGTTATTTATAGGATATGTCTTACCTTTCGGAAATGAGCTTAAAAAGATCGTTAGTATTTCTTAGAACATTGCTTTTAATTATGGGACTATGTGAAATTAATACACATTAGTATAGCAAAATCTTTAACGATTTTTAAAAGGGCGTGTATATAAACCACTGATGTTTGTAGTTATTATATTAATATATATATATATATATTCAGACATATAAAAAGCACTTTATACATATCTAATTAATCAATTATTCTTTTAACATAATATGAACAAACATCTATAAACAACAAATTGATTAAAGTTTTTTTTAATCAATTTCATCCTTTTTCCTCATCAAGTCACCATGTATAACCATAGACTATCATTTTTCGCTGGAAAGTCTAAAGTGGTATAAGGTCTGGTCCTTGGAACTGGGGCCTGCGTGGCCTAGGATGGGTTTTTCCTCCTTCAGAATTCCCGCTTATCCCTGGCTCACCTTCTTCTGGAAGGTATGGAGCCCTAGGGCAGAACCAACGCTTTAGTAGAAGATGGGAATCAGCTATACTTCTTCCGTCCCCTCGTCCCTTCGAGACATTTCAGAGAAAGGTGACACCCGTTTTTCTATACCACTGGGTCCTGGTGTTTCCTCCTTAGGTTTTAACTCGTAAGCATTCTCTTCTTTTCTCTTTGGTTCAACATCCTTTTAAACTTAGTTTGACGTTCAATTATTTCAGCTGTTGTAAGATCCGAGCCTTGTACGTCAGTCTCTAGTGGTGTTGCCGATAACCATGGCCTAGAGGCGTTATTGCCACCACTCCGTCTCACTAGTTTCACCTAAAAGTCCGAGTTTCTCTAAATTTTGCAGAAGCAGATTCTCACTTGAACTAGCAGCTCTCATCTCTGTTTGACTCTTCAGCTAAAAGAGTTCTGCTAATGGCGGTGCAAGTCTAATCCGATGATCCGTTCATGGTAGACTTCGGATATCGTGGGAGTAAGCTCGCCACTCATATGACGAACCTGGGCCATCGAATCTCGGTTGTTAGTTCCCATTTTAGGCCTTGGGACTCGTTTGGAAGTGGACGGTTGGGCTAGAGTCTGGTCGGCTTTCTGTTCCTCTGTTCTACGCGGTTGAGCTGAGGCTAGATCGTAGAAGGCATCCAAATATCTGGCGTGCGAATGTTCAGGACGTCTTCTTAAGACAGTGTCGTGACCGGAGCTTTCCCAGTCCGAATCGTCAGATGGTGGTCTTCGCGTGTAAAGAGTCCTTATCTTGGTTTGGTGTGCTAATGCTAGTGACACGTCTCTTGGAGGAGCATTTGTCGGCTGAGGTGCAGCTGGTGGGGATGGTGTGAAAGCCGCATCTCTCCCCGCGGTACCTTGGTGGAGGTGGTGCAGGTGGGGCAGTTCTACCATCTGGCTCCCTCTACCCACTTCACTGGATGAAGAAGATCCTCGCACATACATGGTAAAGGCTCCACCACATGAGCCTAACGGCAGAGGTGGTGGCGGCACCGATGATGCACTTTCTTCTGTAATAAAAATGACATGTTTATGATTAATGAATGGTTAAAAAATGTACATAGGCACGATTTAATGTTTTACCATTATAATTTTCTTTTTAACTTTTTGTTTCTTGTGAAAAAATAACATTTTAAATATAGTAGAAACGTACGTCGATGTTGTCTTGGTGGAGGCTCTCCATCAGAATGCGGCTCTAGATCACCATCATCAATGGACGCCAGCGACTCCACACTGGAACTTGACTCAAGACTAAGACTTCTTGGGGCTTCTTGAGTATCTGTAAATTATGTTATTTATTTATTGAGCTCATAACAATTCAGGCACAGAATTCTATCGTTGCTCAAGTTTAAGCGTTAATAAAGACGTATATGGGGCATGTGAAAACACTACAGACCAAAGAAACATCAATCCTAATTTAATATTAAATTTAAGAAGTAGGGATTGAGGGATTTTGTATTTGTCGCTATAGATGAAAATCTTACCGAATAGAGCTAGTAGGGCTTGTAGCACAAATTGGATATGTCTACGATTTGCTGCTTTTCCTGTTCTCAGGGTGACCTCGTCCTGGCGACCTCAGCTAAATCAAAACCAAGGGATGCCAACAGCTCATGGCAGCCGTTTACACGCCACAGTCTAAAATATATTTTAAATAATAATCAATGCATATTGAGTATGTAACCTCATATAGTACGATGCATTACAAAAAAGAAAATTAAATTATTTGTAAATCAAATGCGCTCATCATCGTCAGTTCATTAAAACGTCCCCACCGAGGGGCACGAGCCTACCCGTACGTGGGTGTAAAGGCCTTAGTCGTCCACGCGGCTCCAGTGCGGATTGGCCGACTCCTTGACAACCTTTGAAACTCTTCGCAGGCGTGCGCAGGTTTCCTCACGATGTTTCCTTCGCCGTAAGAGCGTCGGATAACGTACATATAGTTTTGAAAACACATTGGTACGTGTCGGGATTTGATGTTAAAAAAATAATGTTAGTATGTCTGTACACTTACCTAACGTTTACCGCCACTTCAATGGTGTCAGTTTCTAAGTTTTTGACTGAGAACTGTGATATGACTGAACGAATAACACCAATGATGTCATCAGCCACGTCGCCGTTGGATATAAGCTTCGATAAAGCTTGTAATGTAGTCGGTGACAGGCCTATAAATATATAGATTTATTAAATTTTTGGCCCAGGTAATATAAATGAATTCAAAGTTGTAAATTTGCTTACAAGGGCTTGTAAACTTGCCGAACATTGTGTCAATCTCTCTTCTGGGTCACTTTGTGGAAGAAGACACTCGATGGATTCATTGGCAGCAGGTTCGAATCTGTTCAAAGTTAAAATATGATTAAATATACAATAGTTTCTTCAAACAACGACGAAATGTACTTATCGTCATTTGCCAGACGAATTATTACGATTTGTTAAAAATAAATAGTTTACCTGAACCCAACACTCATTAGTAGTTCTCTCCAGCCAGTGGCAGTGCCCGCTTTATTTTCAATACTTTTCTGCGTAGTGTACATTGCTTCTTCTGTCTCGGACTATTCTTTGAAGAGACTTCTCCACTAAGTGCAGGCACACGCGCAATGCATCTCTGAAATAATCGAAAAATTGGATATACCTTTTTAGTCAAGTAAATTGATCACAAATATCCGGGCCAGAAGGAACAAATGGTCCTTCAATACGGATAAAGTTAAACATTATATTACCTGCACTTGTCGGGGGCAGCGAGCAATTCACACAAGGCCTGTCCCATGAGTGCCACTTTGTTGCTAGTCGGCGTGTAGCGCCTAGGAGCACTAGACCAGACATTGAGGGGATGAGCCAAAGTGCTGCGTATGTTACAACCGTCATGATTGCATCACCAGTGCTCTAGAAAAATATTAAAATATTTAAGCATTTTGTTCCACAAGTAGCATGCATTTATTGGATGTTCAATTGGCCTTTTTTATTCACTCCGCAGTAGACTTTTAGGAAGTCGTTAGTCTTCCGAATGAAAAACGTCCTACTCTAAAATTTGCCAAGACACTACAGCTAGACCAATAAATATATCTATGGTTAAAATAAAGATACTTACTTGGCTACTCTGCTCCCNCATTTGAAACGTAGGGTGGGACTCCGCCGTTTAGTTTATACCTTTTATAGTTTTTTTACATTGAAGGAGACCAACAACTGATAACAGTTTATTCCTTCCGTCACGCAGCGGTCCGACACCCGAGATAACAAATGTAGGTCTCTTAACTGTAATTTACGCAAACAGTGCCTCATCCCGAAACACAGAATGCAAAACAATGATTTTTAAATAGTAACTTTTTAAGGTTTTGCTGATTCTTTTCAGTAGATAACGACATTTCCAACCAGTGGTAGATTCATTTGACATTCATAAGTGTACTGTTAAGACCTAAATTGAAGACATTTTTGATATCCATGCCTGTTCGCTGTATGCTGGTGATGATACGAATTTCATTAGGCCATATGTGGTTCCCTAGTTTGTTTTCCTGATATTTAATTCCAAAATGTCTATATTTTTATGTCATAACATTTTTATGTCATAATATTTTTATGAAATATCATTTTCCAGGAAGCCACAACAAATTCGGGAATTTCCTAACATTAGTCTGCGACAACCCTAATTTAACCGTCTTCAAGCTAAGACCCTTTCAGATATGGTCTCAGTCCTCGAGATGTTATCCGGGAGCGTTCCTGTGACGTCACACACTCCCCACTGATTCACCGCCCGTAATATGTAAAGAAGAATCGTGGGATGAATCCCTTATGCTGGAGAACATTTGTTAATGTCTGCTAATGCAGAAATATAAATACTTCAAACCAAGCCAAAGTTATTTATCTTAAGACTAATAAAATAATAATTATCCACTGATATATTAGATAAAGAATAAAATAACAAGATACACATTCTCACTCGAAATCATCGCAATTGTTGGACAGAATTTCCATTCATAACTAATGTTTGTTGAACAGAATTTCCATTCATAACCACGTCACTCGCTATATGTCATAATGACGTAGTAGTGTTCTCGTGCTTTTGTTTTTGTACTTTTTCTTTGACGCGTTAAGATCAAAATTTAAATGAATCTGCCATGCCACGCCATGTCGAGCGCGAAGCAAACACTGCCGTACCATCCTTTACAGAATCCATTTCGCCGCATTTTCAGACCCCAATTTGAGAACCTTTGGAGATATAAAAACATACTTTAAATCCAAAATTTCAAGTCTGTAGGTCATTTAGTTCCGACGTTAAGCGAAAGCAAAGTTTCGCATTTTCGACAAATAGACACTCACTCATGATCATCAAAATAGAACTATATAGTACTTCCCATTAACTCAGAGAGCTGAAATTCGCTACAGAGTTAGGGTTTGATGGCTACATAAAGGTAAAGGTTGCCTGAGGACATTCGTCGTGCACCATCTCTTGAGACTTTTAAGAGCCAAATTAAAAACCGTTTCTTGAAACAAATCATCTCTCTGTGATATTTACTTTCTTTTATGTTATAAATAGCTTTTGCCCGCGGCTTCGCCCGCGTAAAATTCGGATGACAAAATTATTCTTATAGTTACCAGGAAAGTAAATAATTTAACACTGCAACACTGCTCTTCTTTTTCTATTAAGGCTTTAAGGGCTGGTTTGCAAAAACTTCAATATGCAAGATTTATTGTTCATGACAAATAACCTATTTAAACTTATATTGTGTTAAACTTATAGTGATATATTTTAAACTAATAGTGATATATATTAACTATATATATATTATATATATATATATATATAAGTTTAATATATATCACTATACATAGGAATCCCCCGCCCAAATTTAAAAGTTTTGGAGTCGATTTCCAAAAACGGATCCCCCCTCCCCCCCAATTTAAAAGTTTGGGTCAAAATTGTGGATATATAATATATAAGTATACATAGGCTTCCTTCCCCACCCTTCAATTTTTGGGGTCTATTTCCGAAAAAAAAAATATAATATAAATATTTGCCAATTTGTCGTTCTGACAAATATCCGCATACCAAATTTCAGCGTCGTACTACATAAATTGCGGAATGTTCTCTACAAACTTCCAACCCCCATTTTAGGGAAGTGGGGGGTGAAACCGGGACAAAAAGTAGCCTAAAACCTATTCTAGGTTACCTACTATCAACGTACCAAGTTTCAATAAAATCTACCTTAAAACTGCGAAAAATCGAATATGACACTTCCTCCCCTATTTGAAGGGTTTGGGGGTGGATTTCTGAAAAAAAATAAATGCCATATTTTTTCGTTTCTGACAAATAGTCCGCATACCAAATTTCAGCGTCGTACTACAAAAATTGCGGAATGTTCCATACAAACTTCCAACCCTCATTTTAGGGAGTTGGGGGGTGATAACTGGACAAAAAGTAGCCTAAAACTATTCTAGGTTACTACTATCAACATACCAAGTTTAATAAAATCTACCTTAAAACTGCGAAAAATCGAATATGACACTTCCACCCTTGTTTGAAGGGTTTGGGGTTGGATTTTGAAAAAAAAAATATTTCCAATTTGTCGTTTCTGACAAATAGTCCGCATACCAAATTTCAGCGTCGTACTACAAAAATTGCGGAATGTTCTCTACAAACTTCCAACCCCCATTTTAGGGAAGTGTGGGGTGAAAACGGGACAAAAAGTATCCTAAAACCTATTCTAGATTACCTTCTATCAACATACCAAGTTTCATTAAAATCTACCTTAAAACTGCGAAAAATCGGATATGATACTTCCTCCCCTATTTGAAGGGTTTGGGGGTGGATTTTGGAAAAATAATATATGCCTTTTTTTTCGTTTCTGACAAATAGTCCGCATACCAAATTTCAGCGTCGTACTACAAAAATTGCGGAATGTTCCATACAAACTTCCAACCCCCATTTTAGGGAAGTGGGGGGTGAAAACGGGATAAAAAGTAGCCTAAAACCTATTCTGGGTTACCTACTATCAACATACCAAATTCAATGAAATCCGTTCAGCCGTTTAGGCGTGAAGGCGTAACAAACAGACAGACAGACAGACAGAGATACTTTCACATTTATAATATTAGTATGGATTATGTAGTTATTTAGAATACCGTTTTTACTCGTTTTGCACTAGCCCGCTTACCATTTCGCATTGTTCTTTCATCCAAAGGTTGCCTGGAAGAAATTGCTACCTTAGCAATAAGGCCGCCGATGTTGTACTTGTTTTTTTTCTTCTGTTATCTGATGTTTTGTATAATTTTCTATGTGCAATAAAGTAAATATATATAATATATATATATATATATTATATATATATATATATATATATAAACTTGCATAATCGAAGATCTGGAGCACCTGCTTAGATAAAAAAAGAGCCCAGCCAAACTATAAGAGATCGACATACCGCCTTTAAACAATATATATTTAACATGGTGGGCCGCTTCATCCAAAAATCGGGGGGTACGGTAGTGCCCCCGCCAAGTCGAGCGTGCAAGACCAATAAAAACAGACATGTTTATGCACACAAATATTTGTAGGTACTGCCCGGGATCGAACGCGGAACCCTTGGTACTACAGAAGCCGACCTCTCAACCATTACACCCAATGGGTCGTCCAATATTCCTTTGAAGTTTCTACATTAAAAAGTTCTTTAATTACTCCAATCTACAAAAGTGGGGATAAAGAAAATGTAAATAATTACAGACCTATATCAGTCCTTCCGATTTTAGCTAAGATATTAGAAAAATTATTAAACAACCGTTTGCTTAAATACCTTCATACTTATGATATTTTATCTCCTAACCAATATGGATTTAGACGTGGGATTTCTACAGAGGATGCTGTTACATCTATAAGTGGTTTAATAACCGATCATCTTGATAAGGGTAAGAAATGTCTTTCTGTCTTCTTAGATTTAAAAAAAGCCTTTGATACTGTCTCTACCCACATCCTTGTCAATAAATTAGAAAAATTGTATAAGAAATACGCAGTTAGCTATCTTAGATTATTTGTCGAGCAGGAAACAAAGTGTAAATTAAAAAATTGTCAGAGTGACCTATTGATGTAACTTGTGGTTCCCCAGGGAAGTGTATTAGGTCAACACTTTTCCTCATATATGTGTAATATGTAAATATACCAACGCTAAAGTTTTCTATGCGGATGACACCCCATTGTATTCAGTGGTTTCACGTGATGATGTGAAGGACATGCAGAACAGGGATTGGCTCAAGTAGCATCATGGCTTGAAAACAACCTTCTCACCCTTAATACCACCAAAACTAATTATGTGTGTTTTGGTATTTACAGCAACTCTCACCTTGCCAAGACCTTAATCTAAAAATACATATCTGTGAAGATGTCACAGCTAGGGTTGTGACTGTTCTGTAATACAAAAAGTGCAATCTGCAAAGTACCTAGGCATAGTGTTGGATCAGAGGCTGACATGGTATCCTCAAATCGAGCAAATAACAGCTAGGATAAGAAAATTTAACTGGTTATTTAAATCATTACGACACATCGTTCCGAAAATGCATATAGTACACAATCAATACCTGCAAAAATACTCTAAATCTTATATACATAGCACTAGTTCAATCCGTAATAACTTACTGTATACAAATCTGGGGTGGTGCGTTAAAACACGATTCCTAGAAATAGAAAGAGCCCAACGTGCATTGCTTAAGTAATGTACTTTAAAAAACGCAGACATCCCCCATAACCTATACAGTATGAGTAACTTGTTCGGTAAGAAAATTATATCATAAATATAGTACTAAAGAAACATAAACATTAGTATATATTCCATCTTAAAAGGTAAAAGAAGAAACTATAATGTTATCAAAGTTCCATATAGAAAACTAATTTTGCTAGTGTACAATTCGAGTCACGTGCTGCCTTTCTTACAATAAAATTAACAAGGAGTTAAATATAAGCCAAAAATCGTTTTATGAGTGTAAACTTCGTAACAAATTGGTGGCATGGTTTAAGTTATGATGAAGTTGAAACATTCATACAAATTGTCAGGTAATCTAAATAGCTATGCTCACACCAACACAAACACAAATATCATTCTCGAAAATCTTAGTATTTGTAAAAGATAAATTGTCTTAATTTTGCTTTTATTGACACATTTATGCTTATCATATTATGCATTTGATATTTTATTCATAAGTTCTTATGTATGTATGTGTATATGTATTTGTATGTTCATGTATGAATATGTATGTATATGTATTATATTATATATGTGGTGTATGTATATGTGTGTATGTATATGTATGTGTATATATATATGTCTATCTGTACGTGAATGTGTATGTAGTATTTATATGCATCATGTGTATCAATATATTTAATAACTATTTTTGTAATATTAAGTTACTATTTACATGTGAATGGGGTGATATGTACAGATTTTACATGTGAATTTCTTTTTACTTTATTTTAGTTAGCAAAACTTGAGGAAGCGTGTCTCCTGTTACAGGCAATTTTAATGCTTAAAAGGAGACTCCCACGATTAGAAATAAGAAATTGATTGTAAACCAATAAAGACCTTTTTTTTTTTTTTTTTTTACAAAAAGAAGTGAAATCCCACCAAAAATATTCTGTAAAAAATCTAGCCAAGTCTCGATGGAGCTGCTTGATTATCTTTAAAAAGTAATGAAATCAAGACAAAGACGTGCCAAGTCTAAGGTTCCTTACTGCGATTACTTTATTATTATGGTTAATGTTGTGTAACTTGGCCGTTGAACATTGTGTATACGTGTCGTGTGAGCGAGAAGATATATTTGAGAAGATCGCTCGCGTAATTTGAGCTGTCATTTAGGTCAAAATACCTAAAATCGTGCTGCGCTGAAATGTGAACGGCCTCTTAAAGCGCGCAACTCAAAAGAGGCGCGGCCGCCGCTTGGATTAACATTACTATATTTTTTTTATTTTATTAAATAACAAGGTTTTTGCGAAAATCAATGTTTAATGCTGCATCGCTACAGGTTGCTACGACCGCTACGACGCCCTCTGGCCCGATGGACCGACGACTTACGAAAGGTCGCTGGTGGAGGCTGGATGAGGAAGCGGAGGACCGGGATATCTGGCGCAAGATGGGGAAGACCTATGTCTAGTAGTGGACTGCGATAGGTTGAAGAGAGAGAGAGAGAGATAATGAATGCCCAACCATTTCAACATGGGTTTATCCCCACTAAAGCTTGATGGAAGCCTTCCCACAGAACTTTTTGCGTGCATTCTCAATTGAAAGCTCCCGTTCGCGTTAATCCACGAGTGTGTGGAATCGACACCCGATCTATTAATGGCGTGTAAAGCGATTGATTGGATTGCCGGGGTACAATATGACTGCGCCGGTTTGGGGTTTGCGGCAAATGAGAGCCGCCTGTGAAACCATTTCCAATAGTAGTATAGATTGATGAATAAATATCCACAGACTTACACATCGCCATCAAGCCCCCATTTCAGCAGGGATAAATAGATATATTTTTAATTGAAAATGAGGGTTAATGTATCATCCAAGAGGTATGTTTGTAATATTAAAAATATATACGGTATATACGCCAAAAAAATAATTTTTTTTAGTCTATCTGTCATATTGGTACGGGTAATCTCCGAGTTGGCTAGACAGATTTGGACGGGACTATTTGAGCAGGTAGCTGATGTAATAGGGAAAAACTAAGGCTTTTTCTATTTCCGAATACCTTCTTTTTAGATAAATAATGTTATCCCGAGGAGCAGCCGCGCGTAACTTGATCTTGCGATTTAACGTGACTTAACGAAGCGATTTGAGGTTATGAGTAAAACATAACCTCAAATCGCTGCGGGAGAATATCTGACAGAGCGGTTTAAACACCCAAATTACCCGGGGATCGAATCCGGAACCATTGGTGCAGTAGCCGTCTCAAGCATTACACCACATCGGTGGTCCAATAAAATCTTGTATTATTATTTGACGACCTTTTTGGTGTAGCGGTTGAGATGTCGGCTGCACACCAAGGGTTCCAGGTTCAATCCCCGGGCAGTACAAACATTTTTGTACAGTAACATGTCTGTTTGTAATGGTCTGGGTGTTTTCTATGTATATTATGTATGTATTTACAAAAAATATATATATAAGTATGTTTATCCGTTGTTTAGTACCCATAAGACAGGCTTCACGCTTAACTTGGGTCTAGATGACGCTGTGTGTGACATACACGTCATATACGTGGATATTTATTTATTTATTGTTTTATTCCAGAAACACAATCACAATTCAGCAAAATAGGCCGACGCAAACAATACCGATATTCAAATGAAGCCGTACATAACGAGAAATATCTCGATTAAAATAATTCGAGGCAGACAAAACAGCGTGAATATCCGATCACCGGTTATTTGTTTAATCCAATCGGCGTCGATATTTCACTCGATTAATGGAGAACAACTCGATTAAACGCGTGAATATTCGATTCCACAAATCGATTGTGGATGTGGAGCACCAGTTAATGGGTGTCGGTCTAGGCTTTAGGTGTTTCCATTTGTTGGACGCATTCATTACTGCTTGCGATAGAAATGTTCACATCTAGTTCGGTACTGACTAAACGAGCTTTTCATTAATATTGACCGCCCATCTAGTGTAACGGTTGAGACGTCAGCTACACCAAGGGTTCCGGGTTCGATGCCCAGGCAGTACAAACATTCTCTTCTTCTGGTCTGGGTGTTTTATATGTGTAATATGTATGTATTTACAACAAAAGGTGTTAACTATTATACCAGATAGGTCGTCAAATGGATTAAAGGACTCTCTCTTTACAAATCAGATAATACTACACTTCCTATTTGAAACATACAAACAATACAAGAACATTTCCCTTTCTACGCTTTGATAAAGCGATGCTCTTTCAGACCGGAAACAAAACTGCAAGAGACGTGAATGCAAGGCGAGGACAATGACACAAAGGGATGTTGTTGCGGAATCTTTGGGGTTATTTTACAAAGTGAGACACGTATGAAGTATGTTAAATATACAAATTCTTTTCCAGGGTCCGATTTAAATTTTGTTGCTGCCCCTGGGCACTGGAGAAAATGCAGAGACATCTAATCACTAATTTTTATATTAATACAAGTAGGTAACTAAACTATTATTTGATCAAGTATCACAAAAAAAAAAATTCAGAATTTATAATCACGCGTGATTTGGATAACAAAATTTATTATTTAGAATTCATCATCATCATCATCAGCTCATTAAACGTCCCCACCGAGGGGCACGAGCCTACCCGTATAGGGTGATTAGGCCTTAGTCGTCCACGCGGCCCATGCAGATTGGACGACTTCACACACAACCTTCGAATCTCTTCGCAGGCGTGCATGAAGGTTTCCTCACGATGTTTTCCTTCACCGGAAGAGCGTCGGATAACGTACATATATTTAACAAAATTCGAAAATACATTGGTACGTGTCGGGATTTGAACTTCAGCCCTCCCGGTGGGAAGGCGGCAGTCCACACTACTGAGCCACCGACGCTTACCGACGATTTATTTAGAATTAATCAATTGTAAATTAGGCAACAAACGCAAAAAAAAAACAATCTTCCAAGATTTGTTGACCTAGGCACTAGCCCCGTGTCTAGTGTGAATCCACTACAGTTCTTTTAGTAAAAAGTAACATGAAGCTTAATAATAATGTCTATTGTTATTTGTCTTTTCTCGTTACACAATCTCGTTCTCTCGTTCAACATAAATATTTTAGATCAATCACTATCCTCTTCGAGGTTTCTCAATCTTTTTAAGTCATATAAAAAATCAAAAAAAAAATCAAAATCAAAATTCTTTATTCAAATTAGGCTTACAAAAAGCACTTATGAACGTCAAAAAATATACAAAAATATAATAAAAACAATTAAAAATACTAAACTAAAAATATGAATTTTGATGCTTTGAAAAAAAGCGCTTCAGTGGATTGGCCTGTTGATATATATAATTTATTTAATCAATTTAATGAGCCAACTAGGATCACCTCTACTACGGCTACTTCTCTTGATAATATTTTTTGTGAAAATATAACTATTAAAAAATCAATAATTAATTGTTTACAATCAGATCACAGTGGTCAATTAGCACAGTTTGAACACCGTCATGACTTACAGCAAGTAATTAATATCCGTTATAGGCCAATTACTAATAACCGCATAAGTCAATTTAAAAATAATGTTGATAATTCACTAAATCAATTTAAACCTAATGATCAAAATGTGGATAGTCTTTATGAAAATCTTTTTTATACTATTAAGAAAAAATTTGATAAAGTATTTCCTTTAAAAAATAAAAAAATATGTAATAATAATATCAGATTCAATGATTGGGCCACACCTGGCATTTTTAAAAGTAGGACTAGGTTATATGAGCTCTACGACTTGAAAGTATATACTACAGACCCTGAATTTATAATTTTTGTCAGAAACTATTCAAAAATATTTAGGAAAGTTTGTCATATGGCTAAGTCGTTATTTTTGCGCGATAAAATCAAAGGGTCAAATAACAAAATTAAGGCAACGTGGAATGTCATTAATAAAGAAGCTGGTAGGAGTAAGCCTCGTGATCATAACTTTACACTCAAAATTGACAACGCTATTGTTAATAAAGAATCTGATGTAGTAAATGCGTTTGAAACGTTTTTTACCAATACTCCAACCGAAATTACTAAATCTTTAAACTCTAGTTCTTCTGCTGCTAAGGCTCTCCTTACATCTAGTATTCCAGAACGTGTTCAGTCATTTAAGTTTAGTCATATTAATTCTAACACAATTGTCAAGACTTTTAAGGAGTTAAATATGAAAAACACTGAAGATCTATGGGGAATATCAACAAATATAATTAAATCTATCATTGAAAGTATAGCACCCCAATTGGCATTCATATTCAATAAAAGTATAGATGAAGGCATATTTCCAAATTTAATGAAGTTTAGTAAATTAATTCCATTATATAAATCTGGGGCCAAAAGTGATCCATCCAATTATAGACCAATTTCCATTCTACCGTCGCTCAGTAAAATTTTTGAAAAAATAATATTTAATCAATTATTAAATTATCTTAATGCAAATCAAATATTGCATAAAAAACAGTTCGGTTTTACCAAAAATAGGAATACTACGGATGCAGGAATTGCCCTCATTAAGCACGTATATGACGCCTGGGAGAGTAAGCAAGATGCGATTGGGATTTTTTGTGATCTGTCAAAAGCATTTGACTGCGTCGATCATGAGACCTTACTTATCAAGTTAAGACATTACGGTGTATCAGATTGTTCAGTAAAATACTTAAGATCTTATTTGACGGGCAGAACTCAAAAGGTTGTTGTAAACGGTTCTAGCTCTTCTGGTGGCCCACTACGCATGGGCGTGCCTCAGGGTTCTATATTGGGTCCTTTACTGTTTCTTTTATACATAAATGACCTTCCTTCCCATTGTCATAAACTTTCTGACATAGTACTATTTGCAGATGATACATCATTGCTTTTTAACGTTAATAGAAAAAAAGAAACATTTGACGATGTAAATGGTGCTATCTCACAAGTAATGCATTGGTTTACAGTTAATAATTTATTGCTTAACACTAAAAAAACTAATTGTATAAAATTCTCATTACCTAATGTGAGGCAGGTCATCACCAGTATTAATTTGAATGACGAATGCTTAAAAATTGTTGATAGTACAGTATTTCTAGGAATTACTATAGATTCAAAACTCCAGTGGGGACCTCATATTGAAGCTTTGGCAGGTAGACTTAGCTCAGCAGCGTATGCAGTTAGGAAAATAAGGCTCTTAACCGATATTGATACAGCAAGATTGGTTTATTTTAGTTATTTTCATAGTATAATGTCATATGGTCTTCTGTTGTGGGGCTCAGCTGCTGATATTAACACTATATTTGTACTTCAAAAAAGAGCCATCCGAGCCATTTATAACCTTAGACCACGTGATTCACTTCGGGAAGTATTTAAAAAAATCGATATTTTAACAGTAGCGTCTCAATACATTTACCATAATCTAGTTTATGTCCACAAAAATCTTCATTTGTTTGAAAAAAATTGTGACGTACATAACTTTAATACTAGGAACAAAAACAAACTTGCTGTCCCAAATCTTAGACTAAGTAAAGTAGGAAAATCATTTGTTGGAAGAGGCATAACATTCTTTAATAAAATACCACAAAATCTTGCCGAATTGCCTTTTCACCAGTTTAAATTAAAGATTAAAAAAACCCTCATGAAAAAAGGTTACTATACAATAGAAGAATATTTATCGGATAAAGATGTGTGGTCTTGCACTTAGTGTTCCAGTTACAAAATCTTTGTAATAAATTATTGTAAATCTATGTGTAGGTAAATGACAAAACTGTAACCACTGATATAAAAAGATTAAAAGAGTAACTCGAGTTTCTTGCCGGCTCTTCTCGAAGATCCTACTTATTCCGAACCGGTGGTAGAGTCACAAAAAATATGATAATAATAACAATTGACGATTCAAAAGTATCTGTAACAGATTTATTTGAATAAAGATTTTTTCTTTCTTTCTTTCTTTCACATTTTGTGAATGGAGGACGTGTTTTCCATCACTTCAAATATTTTGATTTCTTAAAGAGTGTTGTACTTTTTCGTCAAGATTCCACCAATATTTTCGGAAGTCAACTTCGTTGTTAAATAAAATGTTCAAATGCCCTCAGTGAGATCACGTTTTGCTTCTTTAAATCATTACCAGCAACACACTGAAGATCTTCGTCTTAATCATCATCATCAGTTCATTAAACGTCCCCACCGAGGAGCACGAGCCGTAAAGAGTGTAGGCCTTGGTCATCTACGCTGGTCCAATGCGGATTGTCCAACTTTGCGCACAACCTTCGAATTACTTCAGGTTTCCTCACAATATTTTCCTTCACCGTAAGAGCGTCGGATAAAGTACATATAATTTACAAAATTCGAAAAGCCATTGTTACGTGGCGGGATTGGAACTTGCGCCCTCCAGAGTGTAATTCAATAGTCCACACCAATAAACCATGGACGCCCGTCTTAATAAAGGGTATTTTAAAGAAAAGTCTCCCATAATTTCCAGAACGCTGCTATGTTATATGTTGTCCAGTAAAACCCGACGAATACCCGCTATATGAGCGGATGGAGAAACTTTGATACAGTTTTTACAAGCTCCTCGTGCGGTTTTACATGAAAAGTGGCAGAGTTCTGAAGTTTATTAACCCACGGGCAATGTACATACAGCTACATATTTCAGATTAGTTGCGAAACGTAGTTTTATGTAACAATGGCTTTTTTCAAGATGGGTTTACTTTGAACGTATTTAAAATATACTTGAAATATTGAAAATAATATAGGAGAGCGCCGGTGGCTCAACGGTGTAGACTGTCGCCCTCCTACCGGGAGGGCTGAGGTTCGAATGTCGCTATATACAATGTGTTTTCGAATTTTCGAAAAAACATAAGTACGTTATTCGACGTTCTTACGGTGAAGGAAAACATCATGAGAAACCTGCGCACGCCTGCGAAGAGATTCAAGGGTTGTGGTGAAGTCGGCCAACCCGCACTGGGCCGCGTGGACAAATAAGGCCTAATCCCAATACAGGAAGGTCGTGGCCCTCGGTAGTACGTTTAATGAGCTGATAAAGACACACATATACGTGGTATTGTTTTCGATGTAGGATGGGTTCAAGATAATATTTCAGTTTTCAACAATTTGACAACTTACAATCGCCTCAATTGCCTGACTTAAGCGATTATTAAACGACCACGCTGGCTCTTATAGTTTTCTGCATATCTCTCTTATTTTCTTCAAAGAAGAAGATATTTATTCGCCAAACTTTTGCTTCTGTTATAGTGAACCCTCTGAGGGCCCGTATGGCCGGACTTTGATGAGTGTAGCTATAATTAATATGATCAATGTCACTGAGAATGAAGTTGAAATGGCTCTCGGTCATTAGATATATCAAAAGGGCCGGACCAGACAAGATTCCTCCATTATTCATAAAAAAATGTTCTAAGGCCCTTGTTAAACCCTTGCACATTCTTTTTAACAAAAGTCTCACTGAATCATTTCCCACATCCTGAAGAAAGCTACTGTGATTCCTATTTATAAGTCTGGAATAAGAATGACGTAACAAAATATAGACCAATTAGTATTCTTAGTTGTTTCGCAAAAATATTTGAAGGTATAGTCTACAAGCATATCAGTTTCCACCTGAAACATTTAATAAGCCACAGCCAACACGGATTCATCAAAGGCCGCTCGACTTCTTCAAACATTTTGAGCTATGTACATTTCCTAAATAGCGCCTTTAATAAGCAAATACAGGTTGATTCCGTTACACGGACTTTGCAGGGGCTTTTGATAAGGTTGATCATTACATTTTGATTCGAAAAGCTAGTCATATTGGTATTCATGGTTCTCTGTTGCGCGCTTGCGTCCTACCTCGCTGACAGATCTCAAATTGTTATTATTAGAGTTTACGGTTACTATACCATTTGTGAGTCTATTCCATTTATGTCAAAGTCTGGCGTGCCACAGGGCTCGAATTTAGGTCTATTGCTGTTTGTCTTGAATATTAACGATCTCATTGACTCGTTTTCATGCCGCTGTCTGGCTTATGCTGATGATTTAAAAATATTTAATGAGATTAACAATGCTGAAGATGGTGTGGTATTACAAGATAACATGATCGTTTATTTCAATGGTGTTTAAAGAATAACATGATACTAAATATATCGAAATGCCACGTTATCTCTTTTATCGTAACAAACACCCTAGAAGAATATCATACACTATTAACAATAATAATAATAATAATAATAATAAAATCATTTATTTTCTCACCACTTACATTATTCAATTAATGACACAATATTATACAGTGTTTATTACTATAAATGTTAGTGGGAGACTGGAGTCTAAGTTAGGCAGTTATCCCACCTGTCTTTTAGAACTCCAGGCCTCTCACCCTCAAATGAAACGCTGTGCGCTTCACAAACATATTATATAATATTGACAGCTACAAAATAAGTGGATGTATGTGTGTGTGTGTGTGTGTGTGTGTGTGTGTGTGTGTGTGTGTGTATGCGAGAATTTGTTATGATAATTGACTCAAAAGATTTTCTGTTTCATCATAATTGTGATTGAGAAGGAATTCTGTTACTTTTTTTTTACATTCCCGAGTAGTATTGGAGTAAATATTTATCTGTTTATTAACATAATTATATAACCTGCTTCCTTTGTAACAGTAGTATTTCCTAGCAAACGCAGTATTAAAACTCTCCCTAGTGCACACGTTATACTGTCTTCTGGAAATTGTGGTGTGTGGTGCATATTTAATTTGAGCATGTTGCCTTAGGATACACAGAAGAATGAACAATTGCCTTACTGTAAGAACCTTGGCTAGCTGGTATAAATCCCAAGTAGGAAAAAGCCTGGCTTGAAATGGTATACCTTAAGTATGAGGCGTTGAGCTCTCTCCAATTCTATGAGCTTACTTTTTACCGCTCCTCCCAAGACGTTAAGCAATAACTCAAAACCGACTGTACCAGTGATAGATATACTGTTTGATTGTCTTAGCATCCGCAACGTGTCTAAGCTGTTTGAAAATGTATGTAAGTTTTCTTATTCGTTTGGATACGTTATAAATATGTTCAGAAAAAGAGAGATTATTATCAATTGTAATACCCAAATATTTAATTTGTGTGCTTTTACTTATAGGGACAGTTACACGATTGTTGAGGTGGAAATGAACATCTATGTGCATAAATGTTTTGGCTTAGGTGATCTACGGCAGAGGTGTTACGAATAGAAAATGAAATAAATTTCTTTGTCTGAAAAGAGAAAGTGAATTTTGTGCTAGCCACTGAGTAACCCTATTGAAACCCTCCTGCGCAAGTGCAAGCGTTTCTTCCCACGAGTCTCCATAAAATGTTAGGGTGGTATCATCCGCATACGATACAATATTACAGTTTCTCATACGTAATTCACAGTTCATTAATATAACATAAAAATAGAGTCGGGCCGACTATTGATCCCTGAGGAATTCCGCATTTGATAGGCAAATCACTGCCGATGCATGTTCCCACCTTGACACGCTGTGTACGATTACACAAATAACTTTCAAAAAGGTTCAACTGTGTATCCCTGATCCCGAGCTGTTCCAGTCTCTTTACTAAGATTGGGTGGCCACCGAATCAAATGCCTTTTTTAGGTCTAAGAATATTGTTAGGCATTTTTTATTGTCATCTAATTTTCTCACCAAAAAGTCAACAAAACTATGTACCGCATCGTCTGTGGACCTGTTAGGTCTAAAGCCATACTGCGTGTTTGCCAAGAGGTTCTCTGATTCGAGATACGATATCAACCTCGTGTTAATTGCTCGCTCAAACACCTTCGATAGAGCTGGAAGGATTGAAATCGGTCTATAATTATTGATTAACTCTCTGTTTCCGGACTTAAATATCGGGTATAAAATAGATTTTTCAATGCATCCGGAAAAATGCCTGTTAAGAATGACCGATTTATCAATTCCGTTAAAACTGGAGAAATGGATTTAACATTTTGTTTCAAGAAACACGACGAAATGTTATCGTACCCAGGAGAACAGTCAGTTTTTAAATTATTTATAATACCTTCAACTTCCTGTTGAGATACTGCCATCAGAACAAAGGATCTAGAATGGTTATAAGACAAAACACCCAATTTTATGTTATAGTTATGCGTTAGTCTAATACTGTTAGCTATTTGCTCACCGATATCAGCAAAATAATGATTTACCGCATTCACAGATTCCTGTTCACTGGCACCAATATTCAACAATTCACTAGGGTTATACTTTTGAATGTTAAGATTAGTTATGTTTTAATTGTCTGCCATAATTTTTTTGTATTAGCTTTATTCTTATTTAACTCTTCTTTATCATATTTTCTTTTAATGGACTTTATGAGGGTATTGCAGTAATTTTTATATCTTTTATATGTGACTTTCAAAATATCAACAATACACTGTTTTATTAAATAGTCAAGATATGGTAAGAGATTTGGGAGTAGTGATGGATAGTAAACTGTCATTCAGACACCACAATGATCATATTGCGTCAAAGGCTAATAGAGCTATGGATTTCATAAGCAGAATTTCAAAACCTTTCAGAAAACCGTCAAGCATACTTACTCTATTCTTTGCACTGGTTAGAAGTATTCTCGAATACTGTTCAGTGGTCTAGTCGCCATTCTATCATGTTCACATTGATAGATTAGAGTCAATTCAGAGGCACTTCCTTAGACATCTGAGTGCCAAGTTTGGTCTTAGACGCAAGTTGGGAACGTACGAGGCTAGACTTGATCATTATAAAGTAAATACCCTTCAATCTAGGAGAGAATTCGCTAGCTTGTCTACGCTCTGGAAGATTGTCAATTCTGAGTGGGATTCGAGCGAGCTATTGAGTCATGTTTTAGTTTTTTTTTTTTTTTTTATATATAGGGGGCAAACGAGCAGACAGATCACCTGATGGAAAGTGAATACTGCCCATGGACATTTGCAACACCAAAGGTACTACAAGATGCGTTGCCGGCCTTTTAAGAAAGAGTACGAGTACTTAAAGTAGGAGGTAGCAAAAGAAAGAAGAAAGAAAGTTATTCTTTTTGCCAAATTGTAATAATAATGTAAGTCAAAATGACCCAATATTCCGTATGTGTAGATTGTACAATGATGTGGCAAAGGAATTGGACATATTTTACTTTTCACATCAGGGTTACTTAAAAATGTATACATCTGTCTTATGATCGATCTGTCTATTACTAAAAAAGAAAAAAAAATGTAATTTGTCTAAAACATTACCTTTAGTTACTAATTCTAGACTAAGTGAATGTTGTGTTTAGCTATTATAGGCATACAAATTTAACAACACTGTAATAATTTATAAGTATCTTTTAATATTGATTTGTATACTGTTGCTGAACCTATAAATAAATAAATATTCATCATACTATCTTCATACTATCGTAGTCCACAGCTGGACATAGGTATCCCTATTATGCGACAGATATCCTTGCTTTTTTCATCGCCGAGCTTCGAATGCGTTACCCGAATAGGAATTGTCAGTCAGCTTTGGCAAGGCTGATTCCTTGTCTCGCATATCCAAGACTCTGAATACCTAATTCTATATTAGGTTATTTTTTAGCTGGTTTGATATAGTTAATAACCAAACGTTGATTGATTTTACTAGGTGGCAGACTCGATACTGAGTCGTCGAGGTAGGTACCACCGCAGTGCTAGATATGGTCCCGTCAAATAAAGAGTGCTATGCATTTTTGTGTTTCTGGATGAGGGCACTGTAGCTAGGAAATTACTGGGTATAAGAGACCTAACATCTGTTGTCTCGGGCGACGGACGCAGTGCAGTTTGATACACAGTTATTATAAACAAATAATAACTGTGTATCAAATTTTCATCCTTCAATACCGGTCTGTCTTGGTCAGGCGTATCACTTACCATCAGGTGAGCGACCTGACCGTCCTGTTCACTTGGTAAATAAATCAAAAGATCTATACGCTGGCAAGGTTTAAGTGCAAAAAGTTTATTTTCTCGCAATGTGACTATATGATTCCTTGAAGAGAACAGAGGAAAACAAAAGCGACAAGTAAAGTGAGTGCGGCAGTCCAGTATTCATGAGACAAAGGGCGCCCGCCGTCGGCGACCGCCCGCCTCAGGGCTGTCACGGAGGAACACAAGTAATAATGCAAAAATATAAATATATTTGACGACTCATTTGGTGTTGCGGTTAAGAAGTCGACTGCAACACCAAGGGTTCCGGTTTCGATCCCCGGGCAGTAGAAACATTTTTAATGGTCTGGGTGTTATCTATGTATAATATGTATGTATTTACAAAAAAAATGTATATAAGTATGTTTATCCGTTGTTTAGTACCCATACTACAGGCTGCACGCTTAACTTGGGGCTAGATGGCTGTTGTGTGACTTAGCCGTTGCACATTATTCATACGTTAGTGGCTTTATCAATTGACTGTCTATTGGAGCATTGCCCGGCCCCCCGGTAGGATATTCGTCTTTAATACCCATGTATTAACGACTACTATCCTAAGACTGTAGCAAAGACAGACTGCATGATATGCGTCTGAATCCACAAAAAAAACTTATATTTATTGTACATGTATGTATAAAAAATATAAGTTTTTTTTGGATGTTTTTCTTTCTTTCTTTCTTCTTACAACTGTTACAAAGTCTTAAGGTATTTTACACAAATATGATGGTGTGATATGAAAATGAAAAGTGTTTATTCAGTTTAGGTCCTTATAGAACACTTATGAATGTCAAATGAAGCTACCACTGGTTCGGGAGGTAGTTTTCCACTGAGAAGAAACCAGCAAGAAACTCAGTAGTTACTCTTTTCAAAAAATTGTGTTGAATACAGATTCATTTGTAATCAAAATAATTATATAAAGCAAATATTTTCAATTTTTATCATATTGTTACGAATTGACGTAATTAAAATGTCATTAAATATGGCGGCTAATATGTGACGTCAGTCCACAGACAGTCCATAGAGTATGACATGCGAATTGTCAAATAGCAAAGAGTAGTATGTTCTAGATAATTCGCGAACTATGTAGAATGACGTCGACGCTTCGAGCTCAGCGGCCAGACAGGTATATAAGGCGGACCGACGGGTGCGCCGGGAGTCTTGTGTTCTACTCAAGAGCGAACGAAGAGCGAAATACCTGCGACTACAAGGAAGAAGCGAGTGATACAGCGATATCTAAGGGATCGTCGAGTGTGATATAACAGTGTGAAGAGTTAACGTGTGATTATTACGTGTGTGTGCGGAAAGTGTTGTGTTATAGTGTGCAGTGTTAATTACGGATTTTAGTGCGTGCGTTAATTGATTAATTAGTACGAGTGTAAGTGTAATTAGTGTTTGTGTGATTAATATTGGTTAATTAATAAAGTGTGTTACCGTGTTATTCTTCGTGTTTGGCAATAATTTATCCGAACCCCCAGCTCGTAACATTTGGTGTCAGAAGTGGGATAAATTATGCCTGTGCTACCGAAGGAAGATACGGACGTTGTTCGTACTAGAAGCCAGCGACAACAAGCTATGGACGGAGCCGGTTTGAAGAGTCGCCATCATCGGGCAGCCCAGCGACTGCAACAGAAGGTGTGCCGGGACCTACGGCCTCTGCAGCGTCCACTTTCGATATGGCTGCATTGATGGCGTTGCTACAGGAACAAGCTGTACAGAGGCAACTCAAGCTAAGAGGAGCAGCTCGCGCAAGGAACAGCTCCGCAGGAGAACAGGCTCGCCGGCAGGAGGAACAGGCTCGCCGCAGGAGGAACAGATGAGAGTTACAGCGCAACTCCACGCTGATAAGAGGAACAGGCTGCAGACAGGAAGAGCAGGCTCGTCGACAAGAAGAACAAATGCTCCTTATTAAGGACATCCATACCAAGTTTGTGAAGGATCTTCAAGAAATTAAGGAGCAAGTCGGCCATCATGAGAAACGGATTACGGAAGCTTTCGTCGAGATTGCCGACCTCAAGAAGGAAGTGAAGGAGCTAAAGATCACCAACGGTAGCCCGCTATCCTTTGGTTGCGCGCCTTCAACAAAAGGCGCTAAAGTGCCGCCATTCGATGGGACAACTTGGTCGGCGTACAAAGTACAGTTCGGGGTGGTTAAGAAAATGAACTCGTGGACGAATCCCAGGCTTTGACGGCGCTAACATTGGGCCTAAGGGCGAAGCATTGTGTTCTTGAAACTCTTGGCGACGATGTGACATATGGACAGTTGGTGCAAGCACTGGAATCCAGGTTTGGTGATGCTCATTTGGAACATGTGTTTCGCGCTCAGCTTAAAGAACGGGTCCAGCGCGTTGGTGAGAATTTACAACAGTGGGGATTGGAGATTGAGAACTTGTTCGTAAAGCATATCGAACAGAGCCCATACTAGCTCAGAAGATATTGGTGCAGGCCTTTGTGGATGGCATACGGGATTTGGAGGTGAGAGCAGCTGTGCGACTTGGACACCACGCTACGCTAAGGACGTTGGCCCATGCGTTGGAAGTGGAAGCAGTGCGACAAGACCAAAGAACCCACCACAGCAGGGAAGTTGTTGAAACGGCTGATTGTCGATATTTGCGGAGATTTATCCCTAGATGTTATTCCTGTGGGCTCAAAGGCCATCTTCGCTCCAACTGCCGCAAGCAAATTAACGCATGGCGGACTGAACAACATGTAGACAGGGCAGCAATTACAACTGCCCAACAACAGCAGTCATCGGAGAGGGCCAAAACACGTTACGATCGCAACGTAAACAATCAAGGTTTTGAAGAAGGTTCATTGGTATGGCTACATAACCCACTTCGAAGCAAAGGAAAGTCTCCCAAACTTCAAGCTAAATGGGATGGACCGTACCAAGTTATAACCAAAATTAACGACGTCACGTACCGTATACGCAAGCACCCACGAGGAGCATCCAAGATTGTTCATGTGGATCGATTAGCGCGTTTCTATGGAGATAATGCTCGGGACGAGCATTTCTTGGAAGGGGGCAGTGTTACGAATTGACGTATTTAAAATGTCATTAAATATGGCGGCTAATATGTGACGTCAGTCCACAGACATCCATAGAGTATGACATGCGAATTGTCAAATAGCAAAGAGTGTAGTATGTTCTAGATAATTCGCGAACTATGTAGAATGACGTCGACGCTTCGAGCTCAGCGGCCGGACAGGTATATAAGGCGGGCCGACGGGTGCGCCGGGAGTCTTGTGTTCTACTCAAGAGCGAACGAAGAGCGAAATACCTGCGACTACAAGGAAGAAGCGAGTGATACAGCGATATCTAAGGGATCGTCGAGTGTGATATAACAGTTTGAAGAGTTAACGTGTGATTATTACGTGTGTGTGCGGAAAGTGTTGTGTTATAGTGTGCAGTGTTAATTACGGATTTTAGTGCGTGCGTTAATTGATTAATTAGTACGAGTGTAAGTGTAATTAGTGTTGTGTGTGATTAATATTGGTTAATTAATAAAGTGTGTTACCGTGTTATTCTTCGTGTTTGGCAATAATTTATCCGGAACCCCCAGCTCGTAACAATATTAAGTATTGGTAAAAATATAATAATCTACAAAAGTACTGTTAAGCAGTTAAGTATTATATAAATTTAAATAGATGGTAACAAAAAAAAACAAAAGTAGTGCAGGTGTGGAGATCAACATGTCCATGAGTTTTTATCATTTATATAATCTTCAATACTATAGTAAGCTTTTTTTATTAAAATCGACTTTACATGAGACAACTTATGCAGGGGTAAATCGATTACATTTTGTGGTAATACATAACTCTGCCCCATTTCAAAAGAAGTAAGAGTTGGCTAGTGAATTTATCGAGTATAAGAGACCTAACATTTTTGTCTCGAGTGACGGGCGCAGTGCGGCATTGATGGAGAAAAATAAATGTCTTTTAGTCATTGGTATATTTCAATGCCGCTCTGTCATGGTCAGGCGTATCACTTACCATCAGGTGAGCGTCCGGACCGTCCTATTCACTTGATAACAATAAAAGAACAATCTTTGAAAAATCACTCTTTTAGCTTATTGATCTAAGCTCTTGACTCACAATTTTTAAAGATTGCTATGTCGATATCTTGAAAACTAGACTATAAGGGCAGCCGTATATATATTAGAAAAAAATATTTCCAAACAAAAATTAAACAAATAAATCATCGAATGCAAACATTATGAAATGTATTTGCCAGCCCTAACCACAACACTTACCGTAAACCAAAGCGAGGGTCCTCCATTAAATATTGCTCCATTTGTATTTACAGAATCTTAGCATTTTTTCTCAGCGGCCACCTTGGAAATCTGACCGACTCACTTATGTAAAGGGCCTGTAATTTGGTAGAGCAACGCTCAAACAAATGTATAACAAGGGAATATTTTAAAACGTTTTTCGCGTTGTTTGTACGGGCAGCGGTAAAATGTAGGAGTGTCCTTGTTTTATGACAGTGTTAATTTTTAAGCGAGATTTGAGAATTGTGAGTATTCATGAAATAAAATATGTTCCACGAGGTAATATGGTATGGTAATACGTAAATTAAAATAATAGTAACAAAATAATAATAAATATTCACTGACATTCACACAGCGCCGTCTAGCCATCTCGTTTTCTAACTCTATTCAAGTAAAGATCAACATTTTGAGAATAAGAATAAGGGCTTTATACTACAGTATGTTGACGGCTAAGCATCAACAAAGTAGTCCTTTTTTAAGTGGGATTTTCATTATCGTATCAAATTATGAACAGAAAATACAAATAGAATTAAGTCTGCTTCTTCCCTTTCACGAATGTCATTAGTATGATATTCATATATTCATTTATTTTTACAAAATGTGACGTCACGCTTTGGTCAGGCCTTTTCAATGCTAATCCAAAAGGCGGGAACACTTTCCGCCAGATGCGAGGTGGATTTACATCATGCGGCTTACGTTACTTAAGCCGGATTTACACTTGGGGACTGTAATCGTTAGCTTCGCCGTCGTGCACAGGTTTCCTCGCGAAGTTTTCCTTCACCGTAAGAGCGTCGGATAAACATAAATATAATTTAAAAAATCTAAAATACATTGGTACGTGGTGGGATTTGAACCATTGGAAGGCAACAGCACACCAATGAGCCACCTGTGTATTAATGTGGATTATACGAATTAATAATATATTGCTTTTGACGACGTTAAAAAAATCAATGTCTCTGTCCATTTTTTACGATTAAAATAAACCTCTTCACAGGCGAGTTGCTGTTGTAATTACAAATTTAACCAGTTCCACTAAAAATGCAGTACATAAATAATAAGTACAAGCCTGAAGTCAAGCCGGGATAAGCCAAAGCCACCTGGCCAATCCGCCGTCTCTCTTCACGCCATGAATAAATTCCGCCGACGATCACTCCTGTAATTATAGTCTTGCGCAGCTGTTTATTATGCGGTCAGGATTAATGCTGATTCTGTGGGATTTACACGGTGCTACCATTGAATTTGTTTGTTTGTAGTATCACCCTAGTATTATTTAGGCTTCTTTTATTCGTTTGCTCATAATATCTGAAATTCACATTTAACAGGACTGAAAATAAATGAATTACAAAATTTCGCAGTCTTCTGGACACTATTCGCCTGCTTTATTCACCATATATCCCATTGCTCCGATTTCTTCAGCCTGAAAATTTTCTAAAGCTATCGGTGAGCGTGGAAATCATTAGAGGAGTCCTTCGTTCAGCAGTAGACATTTCAGGCTGTAATGATGAATGGAGATGACACCGATTTTATAGTGAAAATAAGAATACTATGTTAATTTACAGATTAATAATTAATCAATACTAACAACTAAAAACCTTAAAAATTAAATATTATAACTAAAATATAAAAAAAAAAAATAACTAAATAAAATAATTAAAAGAACCCCCCTTTGGTAAAGTTCCGAAGACACTGGCAGCGTTACCCCTTGGAATCGCTTAACTAATTCTTTGACCAAGGTAGCTGCCAGATCTTTGGTCTCCAGTAATGTCGACTAATCGTTTGGAAATTTCTTTAAAAAGCCTAATAGCGCTAGGGCCCCACGGACCAAGGGTCTCGACACGAATGGACAAAGCCATATTCAGAGCCTAGACCCTGTATTTGCACGTTTTGGCTTTTTCAGCCGCTTCACACGCCGCACCAGCTCTGTTGTTGGTTCCATGTAGATGGGAAAGGGCTAGTGTGTCTGAACAGGTAGCATCCCACACCAGCACCCGGCCCAACTTCCATGGAATCAAACTTAGATTTAGATTTAAATAAGCTAAAACAATTTTATTTTCGTTATAAATTGTTGAGTGTAAACCCCACCTTGTCCAGGAAGGGTTTACACGCGATGATTTATTGCATGTCGAAGTAATTAGGGGGCGTCTTCAATCAAGCGTTTTTGCTTGTTATTCGCGAAACGGGACGCGGACAAGAAAATTATTAATATTAGTCATTCATGACTTTGGATTCTTGTTTTTAGATACTGTTCGTTATTTTTAACAAATAATATTTTTTGTGGTTAAGTTAAGCCATTTGGTTACGAGGACGAAGGGTTTATCCAAGTTACGAGGTTAGGGTAGTTGGTTACTACACCAAGGGTTCGATTCCTGTGCGGTGCAAACAACTGTGTGCGCAAACATGTATTTTTGTTTTGGCTGGGTGTTCATATGTTTAATATGTATGTGTTTGCAAAATAGAGTAACTACTTATATAATGTGATAATGTGTTATGAACTACAAACTATGGCTAAATCGATTAGGAACTATGGAATAACAACCATTTAGCTCTCAAAATGACCGAAATTACTGTACTTATTTTTATTGAATCGACATAAAATAGGCTCCTGCATTTTCACCCTTCTACAACCCCTCCTGCTTTTTTATATAAAAGTGTACAGGACGGTCAAGACTCACCTGAGTGTAAGTGATACGCCTGACCATGACAGAGCGGCATTGTATGAGCACAACAACTGATAGACAGTTATTATTCTCCATCAATACCGCACTGCACTCGACACTCGAGACATAAGACGTTAGGTCTCTTATACCCGGTAATTTTCCTTTGTTATTCTAGCAATAATGTCTAAAGCAAAGCAACATTTTCTGGGTCAGTACGTATCATATGATATATTGTTTGTAGCACCCAGGGTTGCCACCTTTAGGGGGGAAAATCGGGACGAAAAAATCGTGACGTTCGAAGTGAGGTCCAATCATATTGAATAAGAAATACGCATGTGAAAGTCAAAAACTTTACGCATGTAAAACTTTATTTTGTATTTTTAATATAAATCTTATAATCATTGAAATGATTAATATTTCGAAACATTTTTTGAAGTTTGTTATAAAGATAAGCGGAGCGTCGGTGGCTCAGTGGTGCAGACTGTCGCCTTCCTACCAGGAGGGCTGAGGTTCAAATCCCGACACGTACCAATGTGTTTTCGAATTTTCGAAAATAAATGTACGTTATCCGACGCTCTTACGGTGAAGGAAAACATCGTGAGGAAACCTTCATGTACGCCTCCGAAGAGATTCGAAGGTTGTGTGTGAAGTCGTCCAATCCGCACTGGGCCCGCGTGGACGACTGAGGCCTAATCACCCTATACGGGTAGGCTCGTGCCCCTCGGTGGGGACGCTTAATGAGCTGATGATGATGTTATAAAGATAAAGATAAAAAATACTTTATTGCACGTAAAAAATCATACAACAACAGATAACCGAAAAAAAAAACAAGTACAACATGGGCGGCATGGGTTATTTATGATGTCATTTAATTGATCGTATCGCATATTGATCGTATGGCACCTACGGAAGACCAGTGTCGAGGCGCCTTGTGTTGCCTCGACATATGCTGAGTACGTGCCTTTTCAGTGATACTATTATTTTTTAAGTAAAGAATGAAAGGTTTTTTTATGTTTCTTTTTGTGATTTACTGTATTTTGTTATTGTATATGTTTTCACTGAATAAATATTTACTTACTTACTTACTTACTATATTGTCAAAAATCGGACCAAAATCGCTAGGCCGTCGGGATCCGGGACAATGCCTTCGAATCCGGGACTGTCCCGGCAAAATCGGGACGGGCGGCAACTCTGGTAGCACCCGTCCATAACTGGCATCGTTCCGTAAAATTACCGACAGCAATAACTTCACAATGTTTCCGGCAATTGGACGTGACATATGTATCGGACTTGCTCACTGTATCTATTAGCTCCCAGAGAGTCCCGGTTAGTGAAAGAAAAAACAAATTCTTTTTTTTTTATTACATTAGAAATAAAGTAAGTAGAATGACGGTAAATATCCGCCATATTTAATTTTTTATACGTCCAATAGATCCAGTGACGCGCCATGAACACAAATCAAACGATATAATCATCAGCTCATTAAATGTCCCCACGTTTTGGCCTTTGTCATCCACGGGGCCCAGTGCGGATTGGCCGATATCACGCACAATCTTTGAATCTCTTCGCTGGCGTGCGCAGGTTTCCTCACGTTGTTTTCCTTCACCGTAAGAGCGTCAGATAATGTACATACATTTTCGGAAATTCGAAAACACATTGGCACGCGGCGGGATTTGAACCTCAGCCTTTCTGACAGGAGCAACAGTCCTCGCCATTGAGCCACCGATGCTCTATATTTTTTATATTACATTTGAAAGAATGAAACACAGAGAAATGGCGTTCAAAATCCGCCATTTTGAATTTTTATACGTTTAATAGACCAGTGACGCGCTAAAAAGACGAATCAAAGGACACAAAACATTTTAAAATCCGTCAATCTATTTATGCTGCAATAGGAAACAAAAATATCTAAATACATATATAACCTTGAAAAACATAACCCCCCCTGCGGCAGTCGGGTAAAAAAGAGACATGGTTCAATATAATTATCATACGCGTAGAACCGATGGCCGATGGGGCGGAAAGGTTCACAAGTGGCGCCCACGTAACGGGAAACGAAGCGTAGGCCGACCCCCAACCAGATGGACGGATGACCTGGTTAAGGTGGCGGGTAGCAGATGGATGTCAACTGCAAGGGATCGGTCCGCGTGGAAATCATTAGGGGAGGCCTTCGTTCAGCAGTGGACATATTGGGCTGTAATAATGATGATTATTACAGCCCAATATGCCCAATATGTATGTAGAGCGTCGGTGGCTCAGTGGTGTGGACTGTCGCCTTCCTACCGGGAGGGCTGAGGTTCAAATCCCGACACGTACCAATGTATTTTCGAAAAATATATGTACGTTATCCGACGCTCTTACGGTGAAGGAAAACATTGTGAGGAAACCTTCATGCACGCCTGCGAAGAGATTCGAAGGTTGTGTGTGAAGTCGTCCAATCCGCTCTGGGCCCGCGTAGGCTCGTGCTCCTCGGTGGGGACGTTTAATGAGCTGATGATGATGTCCACTGCTGAACTAGTAGATTGTATTTCATTTTGTAAATACATTCACTTGATTTTAAATTCTTAAATTACTAGGCAGGCACTAAATCTGCTAATCTGCTCTTAAAATATTCAACTTACCTCAGGAATCTGGCTCGTTGTTACTCTGAAACCGTGTTTGATCAACGAAGATGACATATCCTTACCTAAAACAAAGGAAACATGACTTAGTATCGGTGAAATATGTATATAGGTAAACGAGCAGGCGGTTTATATAATGGTAAGTAAAACCACTGTCCATAGACTCTTATTTCCGACTAGCGACCCGCCCCTGTTTCGCACGGGTGCAATGGCGATATCCGTAATACGAGTAGGTATGTTCATGCCTGCCCGGTCGGCCGGTACCGCCGCAAACGCTACGTACGGCAATTTTTAATCTGTAATATCTTCGAAAATATTCATTTAAATTATATGCTGTAAGGGGTATATAGATATCCATAAAGATGTATATTAGATCGTAATAAATATGTTTAATGTATTTAAGGTATTTAATTGGTTAAGGAGTAATGCTGTATCGGTTAAAATCGCTTTTAAAAATTAGCCATTATTTGTCGTATAAAGAAAATGACAAGAAAAATATTGTGGGATATCCACAGGAGACAAATATATACCATCGCGGAGTTTTCTGTAGACCTTTGTATTGTTTACAACACTCAGTTCATTATTTTGATAAATCTTGCAAGGTTCAGCCTACGTTTGCAATGTAAACGGAAAAAATTACATTATTCATGACATCACATTAGAAACCTAAAATCAAAAGTTTTTTTCCACAATACATCTGTCCATGCACACAAGACGCCTGGACAGTTTCCTATCCAGTGGTGGCATGGACTCCTTGGTTTGCCTGCATCGAAGTCCATCATTCCAATGCCAGTCCGATGGCTGACTGACCTCTAAAAAGGGACAGAGTAATTATACCGAGGGGGGATTTGTACGCCTCCCATAACTTCAATAATTGAACAAAACACCCGCAAAGCATCAGTAGTTGTTTTATCAAATTGAAAACAAAAGTTAACTTTCAAAACAGAATGACAATATTTTCGCAGGAAAACGGAGTGGCAAAGTCCCTCGGTCCGCGGCGCCGACGCGTCGGCGACGCGGCGTCTCGTCGGCGGTGTTTGTTGCAATCAAGTTTAAAAAGCACTTTGCAACAAGAAACACGCGTCAGCTTTTTGTAAGCGTAACGAATAAATATAGCCTTGGTCAAGTGAGATCCTATCTATCTATTTATTCAACCTATCGCAGTCCACTGCTGGACATAGGCCTACCCTATTTTGCGCCAGATATCCCGGTCCTCCGCTTTTCTCATCCAGCCTCCACCAGCGACCGCCCGCAAGTTGTCGGTCCATCGGGCCGGAAGACGTCCTACGCTACGCGTAACGTATACTTAAACGTATTTTCGGTAAAATGGTGAGACGATAGAACCAATCTGCCATCTTATAGGTAGTTGCGTTTTTTATTATTATTTATTCATCAGCCCAGCATTCTGTTATCATTGGTGTCGGACGCAGTGCGGCATTGACGAATACCGCTTTGTTATGGTCAGGCGTATCACTTACTATAGTGTGAGCGTCTTGTCCATCCTGTAGGTATATCTTAACATAAAAAATTAACTAAAAAAATAGCAAGAACTCTTAACGCAATAAAAGGCATCCACAAACACAAAGGTGAGGAACAATGTTCAAATAGAGTCGTGAAAGCTCCTTATCCACGAAATGTAAACGCCGTCGCCTATTTCAACAAGACACTAATAGTCCTCAAACACGATTCTAGAAAATTCTGTCGTATTTACCACTAGGAAAGATTTTTATATGATTTGGGTAAAAGTATTTACCTATTCTGTGGTAAGCAGAAAATACATGTTAAATTAAATTCACCTTTGGTTGCGGAAAGTAACTGACGCTTTGAGTTTCCTAATGTGACGATAAAAATGATATTTTTTTTCGATAACATTGCAAACGCAGGCTAATCCTACAAGATACATCAACATAATGTACTGAGTATTGTAAACAATAAAAAGCCGCACAGAAAACTCCGCGATGATATGTTTATATCTCACAATACCATTTCTTTTTATTTCCTTTTTACGATAAATAATGGCCAATTTTCGAAGCGATTTTAAACTGTACAGTATTAATCCGTATCTAATTAAATATCTTAAATGAATTGTCGATTTAATATAGATATATATGGCCCTGTACAGCATATGATTTGAATTAATATTTTCGAAGATATTACAAAAATTGCGGTACGTAGCGTTTGCGGCGGTACCGGCCGACCGGGCAGGCGGGAGCGTGCCTATTACGAATATCACCCTTGCACCCGTGCGAAGCATGGGCGAGTCGCTAGTAGTAAGATATATCCGAAATATTTAATATAAATATGTGTATCAGTATCTTCGGAACTTTACCTAAAGGCAGTTAGTTCTTTTAATTATTTTATTTAGTTATAATCTACTCGTATACTAATATTATAAAGAGTTTGTTGGTTTGTTTGAACGCGCTTATCTCAGGAACTACTGGTCCGATTTGAAAAAATCTTTCAATGTTAGATAGTTCATTTATCGAGGAAGGCTATAGGCTATATATCATCACGCTACAAGCAATAGAAGCGGAGCAGCAATGAAGAATGTTTCAAAATCCGGGGGGAAATTTTCTTACTTGGAGATTCCACTGCGTACGCTGCGTAAACGGTTAAAGTTTCGCAAAAGTCATGTATGAGAGTATTGTTACCCTTTTAAAGGTCTACAAAAAAGTCCGCGACAGCATATGTCTATCTTTTAAGGTTAGCTGCCTATAACATATTTTTTTGCTAAAAATTTTTTCTAAAATATTGCATCATTTTGTGAAGCTATTTTCATAAATATGATATCAATCCTTATCTAAATAAATACTTTATTTATAACAAGTACTTCATTTGAAACAAAATTGTCTTTTACATCATTCAATTTTAAATGAATATCTTATGAGATATCGCAGTTTTAACTCACCTATATAAACGAAGTAGCGGGTAAAAGAGAGCGTTAGGCCAAAGTAACTATTCCACGCGGACGAAGTCGCACGCAAAAGCTAGTGTGTTATATTATAACAAAAGTGCATGGCATGCAGCAAAGTGCAACGTACATTGCAGACATGCTCTTTGTTAGCGGCGAGTATCGATCCACGCACTTGACACCCGCAGTCGGGTCGGGGTGTTCTCGGATAGCGGTACCGGATACCACTGTATATCACCTAAAAAATAAAGTTATTTGTGGACACATTTGGTGTAATGGTTGAAATAGCGGCTACTGTACCAAGGGTTCCGGGTTTAATCCCCGGGCAGTACGAAGATTTGTGGGCATGAACATGTCTGTTTGTAATGGACTGGGTGTTTCAATGTATAATTCACGGAAGACCAGCGACATGGTGTCTTCATCACCTTGGCTGTTGCTGAGTGGTATACCTGTTCTGTGTCTTTAGATTTAAGTTTTTATGTTTAAGGTAATATTGTATACTGTCACAGAATAAATATTTCTTTCTTTCTTTAATATGTTATATTATCCGTTGCTTAGTACCCATAATACAGGCTTCACGCTGGACTTGGGGCTAAATAGTGTTGTGTGATTGTCAGTGGATATTTATTTACAGATAGAAAAATAATTCTTTATTGTACTATTCCAAGAAAGGTCACAATTAAAAATCCATTAACAAGTATTGAACATAAAAGGTACAAATGGCGTCCTTATTGCTGATAAACAATCTCTTCCAGGCAACAATCTCTTCCGGGCCTCATGCGAAGAGATTCAAAGATTGTGCGTGAAGTCGGCCAATCCGCACTGGGCCCCTGTGGACGTCCTTTACGGGTAAGGTCGCGCCTATCAGTGAGGACGTATAATGAGCTGATGATGATGAGCCAATAGATAATTTTATTGATTATCAGCTTATGACCCACTGCAGGACACAGGCCTATATTCTATGCTGTCCTGAAACCAATATAAAACTTACATAGGCTAATGATGATGCCACTTCCTTGAAATAAAAGGTCGAGCCTAAAGGATTTTAAAAAGCCCTCCACTTTGTTCGTAGACTGCATTGCGCCCTAGCTATTGTTTCGTACACTTGGGAACTTGAATGCACTTCGCACTAAGAGGTTGAAGAGCCCACAATGTCAGGATCAAGTGGGTTTAAACTAAGTTGTATTTAGCCTTTTTTATTCTTCGTTTCTAACCTTCAGCATTTTCAGGACCTTCTACAGTTATACATTATATAACTACTTAATACATTCTTTTAAATATATGTATTTTTAAGTAAAAATAGTTTTATGGCTCAATATAAAAATCAATTACCTGCGTAAAGTCTCTCTAGTACAATACATGTGTTGGGGATGACTTGCTATTTGCCATGACGTTACAAAATATATTGATTTTGTATTTGTTTGATGTTGTTACTACATGTAATTTCCTCGTTCGCCACAGGTAGGGTTAGAATACCAGTGCTGCAGAAGTTCCTTCACGCAGTTTCAACTTTCACTGCCCTCATCCCAAAACAGAAAAGTGCAAAACACTGGTATTTCACGGAACGATACTCGTACCTGGCACTGCGGTGGTACCTACAAAGACGACTCAGTACTACCACCTAGTACACTAGGTTTCATATTACGTTTTTGTGACTACTTTTCTTTTATATTTAGTGTTTGTACATGTAGTCTTGAAGCCTGTTAATAAGCAACCTTGCTTTATAAAAATAATGTCAAATTAAAAATGTATGTTATCGATTGTCATTTGTTTTTCCTCTATTTTTTACCACGACAGTGAATGTTGAAAATGCACGTTTTTATAAATTCAAAATATTTTTGCTTATTATAAGAAAACCATTTAGTTTTATTCGCATTACTGACAAGTTTTGCCACTGATATTTCCCAGAAATTATTTTCATTATGTTATTATAAAAATATATGAAAATGAAAAGTGTTTATTCAGTTTAGGTCCTTAAATAACACTTATGAATGTCAAATGAAGCTACCACACATTATATATAAATATAGCATATATTACTGCGTACTTTATAATGAAAAAAATTGTTACATAACGAGTAATCTAATATATTGTGTTATATTGCGTTTTTTCACATCAAAAGCTTTAGTAAAAACATGCACTCCCCAATTAGGTGAAACCCGGTGGAAAAAATACAAAGTAGCCGTCATTCCGGGCGGATTGAATGTGAACGGTTGGTGATTTATACCGGGGGGAGGGGGGAGAACTTACCGACGTGCCTCGTTACATCCCAATGGTGGGACATCGGACGATTTGCTGTTAATTTTAAGCTTAACCATATAGAGTTACCATGCCATATAGATAGAGTGTAACAACGAATAAAAAGTTATGAAGTTTAAAAGGAATGAATTTTGATATTGAAAGAAAATAATAAAAAGTCTTATCTCAAAAAACTTAAGACATTCCGTCTATCGAGGAAAACTATGTTGCTCCATGAGCCGAACACCCTGTATAATAAGAGTCATAATAAGAGTTACAACCGCGTAGATTAGTTTAAATCTTTACACACTACTTTGACTAAGTGGTAGACTCCATACTGAGTCGTCTAGGTAGGTACCACCGCAGTGCCTGATGCCTGATATCGTCCCGTGAAACAGAAGTGTTATGCACTTTTGTGTTTCGGGATGAGGGCACTGTAGCTAGTGAAATTACCGGGTATAAGAGACCTAACATCTGTTGTCTCGGGTGCCGGGCGCAGTGATGGGGAATAATAACTGTTGATCAGTTGTTGGTCTCCTTCAACGCTGCTCGGCCATAGATAGTCAGGCATAGTGATCATCAGGTGAGCGTCATGACCTTCCTGTACACTTTAACATGTCGCGTTTTCCAATAAATATTTGTAAATACATAATAATGCTGAGTGAGTCCGTTGTGTCTAAACGTTGCACGTCACGTTATATAATGGCAGGGAACATCAATTCATTATCGTGAATAAACTATGTATTTTTAATTTTGTGTTGGTATTTGTTGGTATGAGCGTCGGTGGCTCAGTGGTGTGGACTGTCGTCTTCCTACCGGGAGGGCTGCGGTTCAAATCCCGACACGTACCAATGTATTTTCGAAAAATATATGTACGTTACCCGACGCTCTTACGGTGAAGGAAAACATCGTGAAGAAACCTTCATGCACGCCTGCGAACAGATCGAAGTTGTGTGTGAAGTCGTCCAATCCGCACTGGGCCCGCGTGGACGACTATGGTCTAATCACCCTATACGGGTAGGCTCGTGCCCCTCGGTGGGGACGTTTAATGAGCTGATGATGATGATGATGATGATGATGTTTTGTTGGTATTTGTTGTGCCTCAAGTGATGTATACAATGTCTAGAAATCTAGATGGGTAAATAATTATTAATTCCCAAATACCCAGGCTAAATTATTAAGACATTCCCTGACCCTCACACTAGGCAATGCCTGTCCTGTGTGTGCTGCCCACACGAATAACAATTGCATAACTCAGAATTTCAAACAATAGCAAAAATATATACATTAAAATCATTAGAATACAATATTACATTATTATAATGTTTTTCTTTCTTCCTAGTCTTAACCTAATTTTAGGAGTCAAAAGTCAAGAATATGCCTTTGTCACGAAGAACAGAATATAAATGTCGACTTATTCATCTCAATTCCAACATCCCCCCGTGCCTCCCTAAACAACCAGGAACTACCCCGTACCGAAAGGTGGTCGGTTAAGTAAAAAGTTTCAAAGAAAGTCGCGCCCGGACTTGTTGAAAATAATAGATGTCGTGTTGCCGTGTGCGGAACTTTATGTCAGCTGTTTATGAATTATTTATTTACTTATTTATTTAAGGCTCACAAAACAGATACAAGTCGAATACAGTCTATAGTTTCATCAATAAAATATACATCGTAGACTGCAGCTCTACATGTGGGCACAGATTGTACCAAATTAGCCGTAATGAGAGGTTAGTGTATATTACTTTATAGCTACGTACCTTAGCACGTAATTTTAGAAACATTATAAGAAAGTAACAATGAAGATTCAGCTATAGTCCTGGATTGAAAGAATGTCCAGGACTTTATTACGAAAACCATGCACTTTACAAGCGAATATTCTTAGGGACCAAATGGGACCTTGTAAAGGGCTTTTTCCAACCAACTTCTCCTCTCAAAAAAGGAGGTTCTCAGTTTTACCCGTTTGTATGTAATACATACTATGTATGTATGTTTTTGTCCACAATTATCTAGCGTTTGGCTGAATAGATTTCGGTGCGGTTTTCAGGAAAGTATTTTTATATGATGAATTTACAAATTTCAGTCTGTTAATTGGGATAATTACTGAAACAAAACTTAAAACTAAGTAAGAATACTAATTCTTAGTAGGTTTGGTGGTTCTTTGGCGTAGCGGATAGCGCCTTCGGTTAACGATCGCACTAGTCAAGCCACTAACTAACGCAGTGGTCGTTGGATGGGTGACCATCAGAATTATTGACCTTTAATGGCCCACTGCAGGGTACAGGCCTTCCCACACAGACCAACTGCTTAACGTACCCTCGGAAGTACGGAATCATCATTCTTTTTACACAATCTGGTGATTCAGCCTACAATGTTCTTATACTAACTGGAAAACTGGTGACTTTAAACTATGCGATTTCTACGCGAGATTCAACCACACGCCAAATCACACAACCTGTAACCACTAGACCACGGAGCCACCAGCTGATTTCATCATCAGCTCTAAACGAGCCTACCCGTATAGGGTGATTAAGTCCACGCGGGCCCAGTGCGGGTTGGACGAGCTGATTTATTTTTAAAAATATGGAAAAACCCGTTTTATTTCGTCATGTGATCACTAAATATCGGGTACTTTTCTTTTCAACCAGCAATTGCTGCCCGTTAATATTTATTCTACCGATTTCTATTCCATATTCGACCGGGGCAGTGTTGCCGAACTATCGATAGTTGACCTCAAAAATAATCTATACTATCGATAATATCGATAGTTTCGCACAATAGTACTGATACACTACGATACTATCGATAGTATCGTAGCTCAATATAGACATAACTATCGATACTACGAGTAGCAATAGGACGACCAATGCTATTGCTTTTGCCTATCTATAAATTAATAAAATAAAAATCTACTAACATTCGAACAACGCCATTTAGCCCCATGTTAAGCGTGAAACCTTTAATAAACATACTTGTATATTTTCTCTTTGTAAACACATATTATACATAGAAAACACCCCAACCATTACAAACAGACATGTTCATGCACACAAATGTTTGTACTGCCCGGGGATCGAACCCTTGGTGTAGTGTCGACGTTTAAACCGCTACACCAAATGGGTCGCGAACTATCGATAGACCATCGAGCGGTGACACTGAACTGGGTAGTATTTTAATTCGAGATTCTACCGACGGCTTGTTCCACTTTCAACCAGTAAAAAAATAGGTACATGTCATCGATCGAGGTAATTCCGTAGTCCCTAAGGATTGGTTTTAGCCTATTTGCGTCCCGTACGGCCAATCATATTAGGCCCCTCCATTAGCCTATTACGTCGCAGGCCATCTCCCTAATGACTGATGCAAGCGCAGGGAAGCAATGTCATTTGACTTTTTACTTAACTTAATCTTCGTTCAATGTATGGGGAAATGTGACTCTATGGATACAATTACGAATTAATAATGAATATCCACTGATGTGAAGTGACGTCGGTGGCTCATTGGTGTGGACGGTGCCTTCCGATCTAGAGGATGCAGGTTCAAATCCCGCCACATGCCAATGAATTTCAAATTTTCGAAATTATATACGTATCCGACGTCATACTGAAGAAACCTGCGCACGCCTGCGAAGAGATTCAAAGGTTGTGCAAGTCGTCCAACCCGCACTGGGCCCGCGTGGACGACTAAGGCCTATACACCCGCTTACGGGTAGGGTTTTAGCTTGTTTGTTTGGTTATACAACTTTTGATTATATTTTTTAGTTTGTTATTTATTTTGAAGTGTTTAGGGTGTAATATATTTTAGTAAAATTTAAAATTGTTATTTTGACATTATGTACCGAAAACTTAATTAAACAACGTATATGTTGATATATTCAGTGAGGGGTTCCAAACCGTAAGTAGTTCGGCGAGAAGCGTTCAAACATCGATTACCCGCATCCGGTGACTGGATCAAATCGCAATCAGCACATAGTCAGCCGAGTTTATGATGCGACGTCCTACGAGTTAAAGTTAGCGAGGTTTTCTATACTTTGTATAAGATCCATACTTCGATATACATATAAATAAAATTGAATTGCGTGTGTGAAATAACCTTTTAACTAATATACGATACACATACCACATATAGACGACCCATTTGGTGTAATGCTGGTTGAGACGTCGGTAATCACACCAAGGGTTCCGGGTTCGATTCTCGGGCAGTACAAACATTTTTGTTCATGAACATGTCTGTATTGGTCTGGGTGTTTTCTATGTATAATATGTACATATTTCCAAAAAAATATATTATACAAGTATGTTCATCCGTTGTTTATGACGACCCATTTGGTGTAGCTGTTGAGACCTCGGCTGCTACACCAAGGGTTCCGGGTTCGATCCGGAGTAGGGTTTGTACTGCCCGACAAACATTTGTGTGTATGAACATGTTTGTTTACAATCCATCTGGGTGTTTTCTACGTATTATAAGTATGTTTATCCGTTGTTTAGTACCCATAATACAGGCTTCACGCTTAACTTGGTGTTAGATGTCGCTGTGTGAATGTCAGTGGATATTTATTTATATTATTACAGCGTACGCTTAAATATTTGTGGCGCTGGGTAAATATTTGTGGATATTTTTTATTTACCTTCCTCAAGCGAACTAAAAAGCTCCCGCATCTGTAAAACACGGGTTGTTGCGAGAAAACGCGTTAACTGATGCGCAGAATACCATGAATACATTAACGTTATAATAACCGTTTTTATAACGACGCCGCGACTTCGGGAGCGCAACGATTTGTAGACGCGTTAAAAAATGAGTAAAATAATATTCAACGTTTTTAGATTCCCAGGTAACTCGTATTTAAGGAGTATTTAACGTATATCTAAATATAGTCATTGGAGCGTAGGTGGCTCATAAATGTAAACTGCTGTCTTCCAATTTGGAGGGCACAGGTTCAAATCCCGCCACGTAGTCTTTTCGAAATTATATATACGTTCAACCGACGCTCTTACGGTGAAGGAAAACATCACGAGGAATCCTGCGAGCGCCAACATCCAATCAGCATTGGGCCCGCGTGGACGACTAAGGACTAATCATCCTATACGGTTAAGCTCGTGCCTCTCGGTGGGGACGTACTTATAATGAGAGGGCGTCCACGCGGGCCAGTGTTGCCACCTTAGCCTTTTTGTAGCTAGACCTAGCACTTTTAAGTATAGGTGAACTCTTTTATCGATTTAACCCGAAAAGAGCAATGTAAATAGCACTTTTTCACTGTCTTGAAAGTATTACCAAATTATGAAGTTTTCGACATGCTAACAAGTAATTTTTTGCTATTTCATCGGTCATGAAGATCTTTTTTTAGACGCTCTAAAAACGTCTTTATGACATGATTATTTCAGCATTTTTAGAACAGAAAATCTTTTGATGCTCAATCTAGCCCTATCTAGGCCTTTTTAACGTCTCAAAAAGCCCTTTTTCTAAAACTCAGATGGCAACACTGACGCGGGCCCAGAGCGGATTGGCTGGAGGTGTAGATATAATATAGATTGTAGATCATAAAGTTAGTTTATTATAATATATACAAAGAAGAGTCAGCTATAATATGTTCCAAGCATACAGTAATTCACTGTTTCTCTCGCCTAAAAAAAATATCGCTAGAAATCACATGAAGAAGTAAACCCAGAAGATTATTTTGCATGCGGAGTCTTTCCAACTCAATAAACGTTTTCAGTAAAAGCAATCTATTGTTAGAGCCACAATGGAATATTGATCAAGTTAATTTCATTTCCATTAAGTACATCCGTATAAATTAATAGTAAAGGAGCGCGTGATCGCAATACGGGCCTCCCTCGGGAGCCCTTCCTCTGTTACAGAACGAATCCTTTGGAGAATCACTAAATAAAGTTTCCAATTACTGAAGTACTTAATTAAGTGTGGTTTGCGAGAGATTAGATTAGGGGTTTAGTGGAGAGCGTCGGTGGCTCAGTGGTGTGGACTGTCACCTTCCTACCGGAAGGGCTGAGGTTCAAATCCCGACACGTACCAATGTATTTTCGAATTTTCGAAAAATATATGTACGTTATCCGACGCTCTTACGGTGAAGGAAAACATCGTGAGGAAACCTTCATGCACGCCTGCGAAGAGATTCGAAGGTTGTGTGTGAAGTCGTCCAATCCGCTCTGGGCCCGCGTGGACGACTAAGGTCTAATCACCCTATACGGGTAGGCTCGTGCCCCTCGGTGGGGACGTTTAATTAGCTGATGATGATGTAGAAATTATTTACTCTTAATTGGCCACTAGCTAAAATATGTATACCATGATTTTGAACCTTATTCCATGAAATCCAGGCGAAAACCAATGAAAATATTGGATGTGTTATACCGATGAAGAGTGAAGCATTTTAAAGTCAATTTGTAAAAGTAAGGAATAAATGTTAAACAAAATAATAATTATTTTTGTGGAATCGATTCATTCATTTCAGGTATGCATATTGCAATTTGGTCTTAAATTTCTTAAATAAACATATTCTACTTTATTTAATACTTACTATAAAGTGCCAGATATCGTACTCTCTTTAAAATTCGCAGTACACTACATAACATAGGTCTCCCCAATTTTACGCTGGATATCCCGAACCTCCGCTTTCATCATCCAGGTTCCACCAGCGATTTATTAGGTGGTAGACTCGATACTGAGTCGTCTAGCTAGGTACCACCGCAGTGACAGATATCGTACCGTGAAACAGAAGTGTTATGCACATTTGTGTTTCGGGATGAGGGCGCTGTAGCTAGTCAAATTACCGGGTATAAGAGACCTAACATTTGTTGTCTCGGGTGACAGGCGCAGGGCATTGATGAAAAATAATAACCTCTCTATCAGTTGTTGGTCTCCTAAAACCGCTCTGCCACGGTCTGTCACGTATCACTAACCATCAGGTGAGCGTCCTGACCGTCCTGTACACTTATAACTTAAAAAAGTGACCTTACGCAAGTCGTTCCATCGGTTCGGTCGTCCTGCGTTACGCTTGCCAAGATGCGGTCTCCACTCCAGCTCTTGTGCAGCTTGTGCTGATTCAGCGAATTTTATGGAATGTATTCAGTACTTGTACGCAAAATAACCTTCCCTTTCTTATATCTTAGTCATCATCAGCTCATTAAACGTCCCCACCGAAGGGCACGAGTCTACACGTAATGGGTAGAATAGGCCTTAGTAGTCCACGCGGGCCCAGTGCGGATTGGACGACTGCACGCACAACCTTTGAATCTCTCCGCAGGCGCAGGTTTCCTCACGATGTTTTCCTTCACCGTAAGAGCGTCGGATAACGTACATATAATTTCGAAAAGGCGGGATTGAACCTGCTCCCTCCAGATCGGAAGGCAACAGCCCACACCATTGAGCCACCGACGATTATTTCAGTACCTCTTATTAAATAGTTTCGTTTTTGTTCATTCTGAAAGTTACATAACTGTTTTTGAATGCGTAAGTAATTCGTTTCCGCGATTCAGTGGAGGCGCGGAACTTTCCAGACGCAAGCGATTACAACTCGGCACAGCTGAAATGGCTTCCGATTTTATAATTTCCCACTTCTGGTACGAACGACAGCCGCATATAATTTCAACTTATAGTTTATGCCATTATATATACTGTTCGCCATAAATATCTGAACGTATAAATTGTCTCAATGCCGTATCAAAATAGGCGTTTTAAAGATTTAAACGCTCATAGGGACAAAAAACCGAACCGATGGCCGTTGGAGCAGACGAGTGCTGGAGTGGAGACCGCGTCTCGGCAAGCGTAGCGTAGGACGCCCTCCGGCCCTATGGACCGACGACTTGCGGGCGGTCGCTGGTGGAAGCTGGATGAGAAAGGCGGAGGACCGGGATGTCTGGCGCAAAATGGGGGAGACCTATGTCCAGCAGTGGACTGCAATAGGTTAAAGAGAGAGGGACAAAAAAAGCGACTATGTTTTATACTATGTAGTGATTACATACAAGGTTAGTAGGTTAAGTTGTCCGTCAACAATTATCATTTCGGAATATTAAGCTTAGGTAATAAGCAATTCAAGTTTGTTTACAGGACAAAGTTTAAGTTATTCAGCCTACACGCCCAAGTTGGGACCTAGTTTATCATTTTGATTAATTGTTACGAGAACCTTCGTTTTCCACATACGAGAACCTTCTTTTTCACATCCCTCCTCGCTCCCATGTAACACCATTCCTAAATGCTTCAAACTTACTAAAAATGGAAGCACGACGAAAGATACACCTGGCGACATTTATGTTTGGTATTGTTGGAACCCGTAAACCAAAGTACCTATATGAAAAACTTGCTTGGGTACAAGATCAGAAAAGATATGGTAAGCGGAACTGCACCACATTTTTGTAACTCCAACGCATCGGACCACCGCTTTTCGGGGTTCTTTAGATTCGCGGCATCGCGGTGCTGGAATGACATCCCTCCGCCTATCCGTGATCTGAAATCAATTACCTTATTCAAAAAACGTCTCAAGGTCATATACCTCTTATCCCAAGAGAAGTCGTAAGTACTTACTCTCTGAATAATCACGATGCTCAAATATTTCAGCGCGAGGTAGTGCCTGCGAGGAAAATGTTCTCCTCAGGGTTTTAAAACATGTTGCACATCTATTTATTATATTTTTAATGCACGTGGCATCAAGTGGCAGAGTGTGGCAAACCTTTTTTTCTTGTAATTATATATTTACGTAACCAAGATGTGTGGGCCAAATATGCAAACTATTTATTGTTTGTTTGAAACCATGGTTTGGTATGGTATTGTTTGAAATGACATTATGTCGTTTGACATCGGCGGACGTGACTTTTTTCACAGAGTCACAGATTAAGTCAAATCAGTTACGATTATACAGCCAAGTTCAAACATTTTTATTAAATATTATTATAGTTGTTTTAACTTTGTTTTTTTTTTTTTATTTAACTAGTATTATTATGTATCCTGTTTATATTGTAATTTAAAGTGTTTATTTAAGTAATTATAATCATAATTATATTTATATGTTATTGTTACATGTATTTTATTTTATGTAGCGAAATTATATACTATTTATCTTTATATACTATTTATCTTTATACACTATATTATTTTCTTAGTTCTGAAATATAGATTCCATCCTAGGCTCGTCGTCACTAAGGTCCTGCTAGAAAATCAGCGCTGCCGTGTGTTAATTCTTAACAACGCAAGGCAGCCATTGCTGAGGCAGGGTCCTTTTTGACACGGGAAAGTACTGCATTTATCATCATTCTTTTCTATTTTGTTATGTATTTTTCACCTTTATGTACTTATTCATTGTATAACTTTTCCGTTCCTTGTTATTTTTTCTTGTTATGTAACGTTGTCATTTTTATAATAAGTTGTATCTTATGTTGGTAGATGTAGTGTTTTCTTTTATTGTCAAATAAAGTTTTTTTTCTTTCTTTCTTTCTTTCTTTCTAATTTTCAATTGACAAGTAATATAATATCATCATCATCATCATTATTACAGCCTAATTATGTCCACTGCTGAACGAAGGCCTCCCCTAATGATTTCCACGCGGGCCGATCCCTTGCAGTTGACATCCATCTGCTACCCGCCACCTTAACCAGATCATCCGTCCATCTGGTTGGGGGGTGGCCCACGCTTCGCTTTCCGTTACGTGGACGCTACTCAAGAACCTTTCCGCCCCATCGGCCATCGGTTCTACGCACTATGTGCCTGCCCACTGCCACTTCAACTTGCTAATCCTCTGGGCTATGTCGGTCACCTTAGTTCTCCTACGGATATCCTCATTCGATTTTATCGCGTAGGGAGACACCTAACATAGCCTCTCCATAGCACGCTGAGCAACCTTGAGTCTATCAAGAGGCCCTTAGTAAGCGACCACGTTTCGCTTCCGTATGTCATGATGGCACACACACTGGTCAAAGACCTTCGTTGAGACACTGAGGTATTTTGGACGAAAAGATTCCTTAACTTGTAATATACCTACTGTAAGTAATGTTATAATTTCATGATAGTTAAATGAACAGATAATAAGTGATACCGCCACCGCGTACCGTTTATTCATAAGCATAAAAAATAGAGATAGAGCGTCAGTGGCTTAACGGTATGGACTATTGTCTTCCCAAGTTCAAATCCTGCCACGTACTAATGTGAATATACGAAATTATATGTACGTTGTCCGACGCTCTTACGTGAAAACATCGTGAGGAAACTTGCGCACGTCTGCGAAGAGATACAATTGTGCGTGAAATCAGCCAACCCGCACTGGGCCCGCTGGACGACTTATACACTCTATACGGGTAGGCTCGTGCCCCTCGGTGGGTACGTTTAAGGAGCTGATGATGAAAGAACAAAATTGTTATTTTCATGTTAAAAACAGACCTTTCAATTTGATTAATATAGATTTATTGATATAGGTGTACGTTGTTGGGTTACAAAAACAGTGACCATTTTAGTTTTGGGGTCGAGGTCAAACAAAGTTTTTCAATATTAGCTCCAAGATATTCTAGAGAGTCCTTGAGTAGCCCTTGGACAAAGTAAACTTAATAATAGGTTTACTTTTATCGACAAATTTGTAGGCAAAACCGATTTGGGACAAATTACAATATGTACTTATAACCAAAATGTTTTGTATTGGAAAGACACTGGTTCCTGAAAGACAGTTTTTAATAAATCAGGGACCAGGGTCTACTATAATTATGTAACCTGGTTATAAGTACAAATAAATAAATTATTTTTAGTAAAAAATATTGTTTTTATATACTGACCTGACATCTTTCGTCTCGGGTGACGGGCGCGGGCAGTATTGACGGAAGATAATGCCTGCCCATTGTTATTAAATTCAACTCCAACAATACATTTGTCATGGTCAGGCGTATCACTTACCACCAGGTTAGCGTACTGACCGTCCCGTTCACTTAACCAAGAGATATAGTTTTAAAAGTGATAACTAAATTTATAAAATTGTTAATAAAATCTGAAATGAAACTACCAACTATTAACTCGGGTGATTTAGTTTACGGTTGATATGTCGGCTGCAACACCAAGGGTTCCGGGTTCGATCCCCGGGCAGTACAAACATTTGTGTGCATGAACATATCTGTTTGTAATGCTCTGAGTGTTTTCTATATATAATATGTATGTATTTACAAAAAAAAGTATATAAGTAAGTTTATCCGTTGTTTAATACCCATAATACAGGCTTCACGCTTAACTTGGGGCTGGATGGCGTTGTGTGATGTCAGTGGATATATATTTATTTATTTACTTATGATATAAAAACACACTTTAGTATGCTTGATCTATTCAGCAGATGCCATCAACGTGATTCAAACCCGAAAATGTGTAAAAGTTAAGGCGTTCAACCAGTTTCCTGTTCTGTATTGTAATATAATCTGTGATACAATATTACCATCCCTGGAGACGAAGGGCACGCACCTGTCCCTAAACGTATTCGGGAATAGCAGTGTTGCCGAAGTGTTGATAGTTTAAATATCGATGATTCACGCGGAAATCATCTATTCTATCGATAATATCGATAGTTTTGGCAAAAGACAGATGCAATAGTTTCGAAAAGTTAAAGAACATTAAATTCCGACTTTATATACGAATAACACAGTAACAAAGACAAGAAGGTAAATAAATAAAAGCAAAAGTATATTGCCATCAGTATAACTTCTTGTTTGTAAAAAAACTGCAGGAGTTCCGGGTTCGATCCCCGGGCAGTATAAATATTTGTGTGCATGAACATATTTGTCTGTATTAGTCTGGGTTTCTCTATGAATTATGTATTATTTACCAAACAAAGGTTTACATGTATGTTTATCCATTGTTCAGTACCCATCATCATCAGCTCATTAAACGTCCCCACCGAGTGACACAAGCCTACCCGTATAGGGTGATTAGGCCTTAGGCGTCGACGCGGGCCCAATGCGGGTTGGACAATTTCACGCACAACCCTTGAAATCTCTTCTCAGGCATGCATGAAGGTTTCCTCACGATTTTCCTTCACCGTAAGAGCGTCGATAACGTACATATATCTTTCGAAAATTCGAAAACATATTTGTACGGGCGGGCTTTGAACCTCGGCCCTCCGGTAGGAGGGCGACAGTCCACACCATTGAGCCACCGACGCTCATTTAGTACCCATATTACAGGCTAAATGCTTAGTTGGAGATGAGATCGCTGTGGATATTCATTGCTTTAGTCCAACTACGACAGTCTACCGAGCGGCAACACTACGGAGTAAGGACAGGCTGTCGGGCCCGGAACGTGAACCGTGGGTCGCTTACGCATCCCTACTTAACTTGTCGACCTTACCTTTTGCTTTAGTTTCAGTATGTTTCGGCCTGAATAGTGAGACAGTGATGTGATTTTTTTACAGTAACGTGAACGCTTTTTCATTTTCTAAAATAAAGATTATTAAAAAATGATAAATAATGATACATACATGTATGTATCATTAATTTATCATTTTTTAATTAATTCATTCATTTAATCAGATCTCTTACACCCGGTAATTTAACTAGCTATAGTGCCCTCATTTCAAACAAAAGTGCATAGCACTCTTATTTGACGGGACGATATCTGGCACTGCGTGGTACCTACCTAGACGACTCAGTATCGAGTCACCACCATGTAAAAAGATTTAAATAGGGTGTTTTCTTTGTACAATATGTACGTATTTACAAAAAGTATGTATTTTAATCCGTTGTGTAGTATCCATGTTATAGGCTAACGCATAGTTTGGGGCTAGATAGCGCTGAGTGAATGAGATGTCAGGCTTTATTTATTTATAAAGAATACTTGACCATCCAATCGAAATTACGATGTCCGCAAATTCTTAAAATAAAATAAAAACTGATTAAAGCTACCCGTCCACGGACAAAACCGGATCGGAGCCAAGTCTAGCACTCAAGGCCCTCTTAAATTAAATCAAGCTAACGAATACCCCTCATTATAATCCGACCAAAACGTAAAGCCACCTCGTGCGTGAGCCAACTCGTTAAAAATACACCGCACCGGTACACTACTCAATTTGGCATCATTATCTCCAATACAATTATATGTTGTTTACGTACTCGTATTGTACTAGACCGCTACTTCAATTATTATCTTGTTTTAGTTTTGTGTTTTTGAAATCAGATAAATATGAACTTAATCGTATGGTTATTTCATTATTTTCATTCTTCTTCTTTATTTAATGATAACTTTTTATTTTTATTTTGTTATTTGCACACACACTTATCATGTCCTAGTTTTCAAACTTTAAGTAAACTATTGTGAATTAGGTTGAATTTCTGTGTATACTGTATGGCTTACTGTCTAGTCTATTATAGAACAAAAACATCAGCATGTAATGGCAGTAATCTGTTTGTGTACCATAAATAAATAAATAAATAAATAAATAAATTAAAATTTGATATTTTAAAATTTGAACTTTTGTTTTGTTTGGAAAGTTATTCGTCATATGAAGTATTTTTTATATATTTTTTAGTATTCATAATACAGGCTTCACGCTTAACTTGGGCTAGATGGCGCTGTGTGAATGTCAGTGGATATTTATTTATTTATACTCCATTATTCAGTGGCGTGCACTCCATATATGTAATAAGCAGTGCATAGCTTGTGCGTTCAGACAACCCGGAAAATCGCCAACATATAAAATGCTTCCCATTTATTCGCCCATTTTCCTCTACAGATTTGAAACCATAGATGATCTGCTGTCAACAACATAACTCAATTTGAAAAACAAATGAAAATTATTTATTGTTTTTGCGACTAGTGTCTCTCACTTTGCATACCCTACTCGTAATCTCTGTGCACGCCACTGCAACTGACTCAATAAATTTTCTATTGAGGCTGGAATCCTTGCATTCTAAATGTTCAAATTGATTATCTCACTTGGTGAGTTATTTGCTCCTCTCTCTTGAACCTATCGCAGCCCACTGCTGGACATAGGTCTCCCCCATTTTGCGCCAGATATCCCGGTCCTCCGCTTTTCTCATCCAGCTTCCACCAGCGAACTTTCGCAAGTCGTCGGTCCATCGGGCCGGAGGGCGTCCTACGCTACGCTTGCCGAGACGCGGTCTCCACTCCAGCACTCGTCTGCTCCAACGGCCATCGGTTCTGCGACATACGTGACCAGCCCACTGCCACTTCAACCTGCTGATCCGGCGGGCTATGTCGGTAACTTTAGTTCTCTTACGGATTAAATCATTTCTGATTTGCTTGGTTACTAAAAATTATCACATATAAAATAGTGCACCAACCGATAGATTTGTAATCATGACCGAATCGAGCAGCGGTCTGATTTTTGTTATTTCCTTGTCCGTTAGACCACGGAAGCATTGATGTTATATATAGCAAAAACTTTCATAGCGCGTTTTAGTTCAGCTTTTCTGATTGGTCGTCTCTAACGAAGTTTACCGTAACGAATCTCCACGTCGATCGTCCGATAAAGTTCCTGCTAACTTGCAATCTTGCTTTGCCCTCATTATGACTATTACGGAAGCTGTTCTAGCTATTTATTGTGCTTCAAAAGGTTACTGATCAGGTCTTTCCAAGGAACATTTACGACCCATATGGTGTAATGCTTGAGACGTCGGCTGCTACACTAAGGGAACCCGGAAGTTCGATCCAAAAATTATATTTTAGGCTATCTACCTACACACTTATCACCTCCCGGAAATGGGACACTCCCGCCCCACGATATCAGACGCCAAATACATTTTCATTTTTTTATGTGTTCCCCGATCATTACAACCTAGCTGTCTTCAAGGCAAGAGTGAATAGGCTGTTTCTAGGCAGGCATGATCCATCCTCGGCCGCATCATCACTTACCATCAGGTGAGATGGCGGTCAAATGTCTGCCTATAAAGGATAAAAAAAATATGTTTCGAATGGACCAGGATGGTCAGGACGCTCACCTGATGGTAAGTGATACGCCTAACCATGGTAGAGCGGCATTGAAGGAGACCAACAACTAATAAACAGTTATTACTCTCCATCAATGCCGCAGTGCGCCCGTCACCCGAGACGACAGATGTTAGGTCTCTTATACTCGGTAATTTCACTAGCTACAGTGCCCTCATCCCGAAACACAGAAATGCATAACACTCCTGTTTCACGGGACGATATCTGGCACTGCGGTGGTACCTACCTAGACGACTCAGTATCCAGTCTACCACCTTTTATATTTTTACTCAAGATACAATTAATCTATGAAGAAAATAATTTCGATGCAGTGTCAAGATTTGAATGTAGACAGTTTTTGTAGAGGTATATTGTGCTGAAACGGCAAAACTGATACCATTTCTAATAATGAATAAATATCCACTGACATTCACACATCGCCATCTAGCCCCAAGTTAAACGTGAAGCCTGTATTATGGGTACTAAACAACAGATAAACATACGTATTTACATTTTTTTCGTAAAAACATATATTACACATAGAAAACACACAGACCATTAAAAACAGACGTATTCATGCACACAAACGTTTGTACTGCCCAGGGATCGAACCCGAAATCCTTGGTGTAGCAGCCTTTTATTTCTGTCATCGTGAATCACACAAAATTATAAAAATAAAAAAGGGGTTTTCGTTCCTATCCGTACCGCATATATCACGGCGCCTTGGGACTTCAGATAAAACTGATCCTACAGAATCCTCCCTTTCCCTTTACGTGTTCGTCGGCTAACGGCTGACAATTCACTTTGCCGAAATTGTCTATGGCAGAACACTTCGTAAGAGCCGTGTTGGCGATAGCTTATACGGGAACACGATATCAACGTCAATGATGTAAAAAGTATATATTCGTGATATGCTCACAGAAACAACTGAAAGAAGTGTTCCGAATGCAGCGACAGCACACATACACATATTTCGAATGAGCGTACATTTACCTAAACAAAGAGTCTACAACTGTATTCTCATTAGCGGTTCGTTTTTGAGGCAAGAGTGGCGTATCTACCTTTATATGTACAGAATATCATTGGTCCTTAAATATTTACAAGCCCAGAGGTCCTTGAAATGCATAGGGTGTGTAGGCCTTAGTCGTCCACGAGGGCCCAGTGCGGATTTGCCGACTTCTCGCACAACCTTTGAATCCCCTTCGCAGGCGTGCGCAGGTTACCTCACGATGTTTTCCTTCACCGTAAGAGCGTCAGATAACGTACATATAATTTCGAAAATTCGAAAGACATTGGTACGAGGCGGGCTTTAAACCTCCGCTTTCCAGATCGGAAGGCAACCATTGAGCTATCGACGCGAAAAATCCTTATCCAAAACTATTTAAAATTTTTGAACGTATTGTTACGAGCTGGGGGTTCCGGATAAATTATTGCCAAACACGAAGAATAACACGGTAACACACTTTATTAATTAACCAATATTAATCACACACAACACTAATTACACTTACACTCGTACTAATTAATCAATTAACGCACGCACTAAAATCCGTAATTAACACTGCACACTAAACAAACACTTTCCGCACACACACGTAATAATCACACGTTAACTCTTCACACTGTTGTATCACACTCGACGATCCCTTAGATATCGCTGTATCACTCGCTTCTTCCTTGTAGTCGCAGGTATTTCGCTCTTCGTTCGCTCTTGAGTAGAACACAAGACTCCCGGCGCACCCGTCGGCCCGCCTTATATACCTGTCCGGCCGCTGAGCTCGAAGCGTCGACGTCATTCTACATAGTTCGCGAAATATCTAGAACATACTACACTCTTTGCTATTTGACAATTCGCATGTCATACTCTATGGATTGTCTGTGGACTGACTAATATGTGAATATTAGCCGCCATATTTAATGACATTTTAAATACGTCAATTCGTAACAGTATCAATGAAAACATTAAAACAAATGAAGTCTATTTCCATTTCAAGTCGGACTTAACGGCGCATATTACACACAATGTTGAAGCCTCGAAGAGGAAACTTGTACCGGGAGCGAGGAAATTACCAGTTGGGAAGCGATCAAACAGCTGCGAGCTAGTGTTGCGATAGCAATACTCTATCGATAGTATTATGATACTAAAATGACCTCGAAATTCAGTCGCACTATCAATACTATAGAATACTGACGAAATTATCGACAATATCGAATATAAAAAATAGGCAACACTAATGATTAAGATCAAAAATATGGTTCTATTTGTACAAATATACGATACCAGTGGTAGTATTTCCCCGTCGATAGTCGTACGTTTTACAATACAATTGATTGGTAATATAATAATAACAGGTAATAACAATGTCTTTTTGAATTTTCATTTTTGAATTTTCAAATTATATGTACGTTTATCCGACGCTCTTACGGTAATGAAAAATATGGTGAAGACACTGCGCACGCCCGCGAAGAGATTCAAAGGTTGTGCGTATAGTCAGCAAATTCGCAATGGCCCCGCGTGGACGACTTAGACCTAAATACAATTTTTATAGGATACGAGTAGGCAAGTTCCCGGTGGGGACGTTTAATAAGCTGATGATGAAAAGGTTCTAATTGTACTTTGATAATATCGACAAAGTTAGGTTTAAAGAATTTTATTTCTCATACAAACTAAAGTTTAAATAGTATCACCTTATTTCTAATATCAATTCTACCGATAATATTGCAGTATGTCGATATTATCAATACGGCTATCGTGCTATCAACTTTTTACAAAGTCAACTATCGATAGATAAACTATCGATAATTCAGCAACCCTACTGCGAGCGCCGTCCCGAGGGATTGTATCTACATACTATATCTAATATGTTGTATATCCTTACCCTCTGTTCGTTTTTGGGGCACTGCGTCACGTGTTCGCGGAATTAGAACAATATCATTCGAAGTCTTCTGGAGAAATTTTTGGGCGACGGTAAACTTACCTTGCTTACTGAGATTTTTAACTAGAATAAAGCTATAATTATAGCAATACTATTATGGGAAAAATAGGTGCGAAAACACGCGAACATCCTTTTACACCATAAACAAATAAATAGGAGACCTTTTTTTTAACTGCACTAGTCAGTTCGAAAAAAAAGGTCTCCGCAGATGGCCTTTACAGCTTCCCCGCTGCGTGGCGAGCGCAGATGGCTCTTGGATTTAAACATTTACACAACGATCCTAAGGGCGTCCTAGAGTAGAAATCGAATCTCGGTTAAAAAATAAGAGACCAGTTAAAGTGACGTATGTAAGTCAATGTTAAGTTAAGCCATGCTTTGGTGCGTGAAACAACGCGATCCTTGTGAGGTTATCAGCGGCCCAAAACACTCCTAATTTTACAGAGGACTTCCATTTAAAAAAAATAAGTTTTGCCTTCACGTACAAAGGTGAAATGGAGAAGAAATAATTTACTCATACAAACTCAAAAATCTTTAGAAGACACTTTTGAACGCTTACATACAAACCAGATTTTGACTTTTTTTAATTTCAAAGTCAAAAGCTGGTTATTATCTACCACCGATACAGATTGTTGATCCGGCATGAAACGCAGTAATGACTCATTTCAAATCACCATGTCATACAAATCTTACTCTCTTTTTTCTCAACTAACCAAGAAATTCCTAAGTTCCCAAAACTTTACAATTCTCAACTAACCGCGTACAAGATCCAAACGCTTCAAAGGAGGCAAAATCGAAGCAATTCTAGATCCTTTCAATTCCAAGTCACCTCAATTCCTTTTGAATTGAACCGGTCCTAATAAGGATTTCGTGTGTAACACCGACGGTACAGACGGTAAAATTATCATTAGCGAAGCTCCGCAATTGGCAATCGCAGTTAATAGCTATGTGGGAAGCGCTCAAAGCCTGAATGGGGGATAATCCGTCGACACGACGCTCGCTTCTGGGCGGAATGAAAAATGGAAAGGGGATACGTATTGCTGGTTAAAGAGACGTCGTACTGTTTATATTTAATTTTGCACAGGGTGGCTTGGATTATTACAATTTATTAAAAGAATTAAGCAAAAAGTGACAATTATTTGTCGACAAAGTAAACGATAATGTTACAGAAAGCAGTCACCTGCCAGCACTAGGTGGTAGACTCGATACTGAGTCGTCTAGGTGGGGTCCCACCGCAGTGCCAGATATCGTCCCGTGAGACAGAAGTGTTATCACGTTTGTGTTTCAGGATGAGGGCACTGTAGCTAGTGAAATTACCGGGTATTAGAGACCTAACATCTGTCGTCTCTGGTGACGGGCGCAGGACAGTCTTAGCAAAAATAAATGACTTACTGCTATTAACTTCCTTCAACACTGCTTCCGTCATGGTCAGGCGTATCACTTACCTCACCAGGTGAGCGGGGTAACCATCCCATTCACTTGTGTTATGACACAAAAAAAATCAAACATCTTAATAGTGGTTCAAAAAATCACAAATGTAACACTCGGCGAAGTGGTTGAATTTGTAAAATTGCTGAACTAACGAAGTGCATACTGTGTGTGGCCTACTGTATATATATACATTATATTTGTGAGTGTGTTCCTGTGAAATTGACATTCACGCAGTTAACATGCAATAAAGGCCCCCCACTGACTGCTACGAGCTAATTCGTGTAACGTTTACAGCTGGTGCTACAAGGGTGTAGTTACAAACATTTAGGACTGCGGTTGCACCTTGTCATATTGACAGTCGTGTTTGAATTGCGTGCTTTGATTTGGGTACCAATACTGCTTTGTCTGTTTTGAATTTGTTTCTCTATTCGATCGCTTAATTGATTTATAACTATTTTATTTAAATGAGATTTTCTTAGTTTTTAAATAAATTCTTAAGTTTTTAAATAATTCAAATGTACATATAAAGTTTTCAAATATTATACTTGATAAATCGAAAAGAGATTGGTACGCGGCGGGATTTGGACCTTTTCTGCCTGATCGGAAGGCCACAGTTCACACAAATTAGCCACCCACGGTCTCAGCTCTTACACTTATTTCCATTCAAGTAAGTAATTCAAAAGCGAAATTACTGCTAAAAAAACGAATAAAAACTCCAGAAAGACTTCCGCTTTAAATAATTCATCAGGCGTCGCAAGTTCAGAGTTGTCCATCAAATAATAAATGCCCCCGGGAGCCGCGGGAATCAATCATCTGCAGACAATTCCAATTTTGTATTCTCAATCAGAAAAAGTTTAAGTTTTGCATTCGCCCCGCAAATTCCTGGACGAGCGCGATGGAAAATTCCAGAACAATCGGGGCCCTGCCGACGGATAGGGTTGCCGATCACTAACTAAAACGTAACAAAAATGTTTGTGAGCTCATTTGATATAACTTTTTTTCAACTAGCTGTACCCCATGGTTGTACTCGCGTTATAAGAAGTTCTCCCGGGATATAATACTATCGATAGGTCAATCGATAGTATAGGTAGATGATTTTCGAGGTCAACTATCGATAGTTCGGCAACATTGCTAAATTGACCCCTCAAATTTTTTGCTTCCTCTCGCTTTTACGAATCAAGCAAAATTTGAAAATTTGAACCTACCAACAGGTTTTCCCAGTGTTCACTTAGTCCTTCATTGAGATGTAATCGCAACGCTTACCTGAAAAAGAAAAATAATGTATTTAGCAGAGGAATATGAATATTATTGAAGTTATCGCTATAATTAATTTATCCATTATACTTTACGGAATTTAACCATTCTTTATCTTTGCCTCTTTATCTTTTCCACGTAGAAAATACAGTAGTTTTAAAAAACCTACTAAAAATTGTTTATTCGGTGCACCAAATTTACAAATACAATTAAATGTTATTTATTAATATAAAAGTATAAAAAGTTGAAATAAAGGACCGAAAAGGCATGCACTCATGGTGTCGCGGCATGGAAACGTAACGAAACGCTGATCTTCCGTAGATGCCTATTTGACAGTATTCTTCTTATAGCAAAGCGACTTCCAAGTTGCTCGTATCTTTTATTAATATATTTTTTTGTGTAAGTGAAGAGCAATTGCATGATGGTTTTACACATACACTGTGATCATTTTTCTTTATTTTTTTATATCATTAAGGGAATAGAGCCGTCAAGTCGCTCACTCATTGTGGTAAAAAATTGCAATACTTATTGTATTTGAAGCACTTTAATTTTATATAAAACTATTATAAACAGTGAGTCTTATAAACAAAAAACAAGTAGCTTATTTTCATAAAGAGTAAATACTGAATTTCTGACTGGATTTTTGTCAGCAAACAACAACAGATTTATCTTTATCAGACCGAACTAGTGGTAGAATCAAATTGGAGAGTCAGTTTGTTATATTAAAGTAACGGTTTTTTTATTCATGCATATAAATTCACATATACCAAAATATTTAAAGTTTTGACTGACTGTGTGTTGAAATCTAATTTTAATAGAGTTAGCTGACACCCTGGACATTGGCTACATTTTACTGCGGAAGAATATCTTATACCACGGGTAACACTGCGTACCATAGCTATTCGATATAAAGATATCTTTAGACCACTCAAAGTCAAGACACATACATTTAATTAAAATAATTTATTATATTATTAATGTATACTGCCACAGAACTGCCATTTCTTTCTTTATTTCTATCTAGACTTTAAATTAATAAACATATGTGCAAATCGCTATGTTGGCAGCCCTGCCTCACCCCCCTCGCTAAGTGGGTCCAATAAATCGGGCGGCCGCGGGTCGGGAGCCGTCGGTGTGACGAGACGGAGGCGTCCCTATCCGTGGATCACTCTAAACGTTATTCTCGCTTTTATCGCCATTGCGATACTCGAATGAGTGTGTTTAGACATGTGTCATCATCAGCTCATTAAACGTCCGCACCGAGGGGCACGAGCCTACCCGTACTCAGGTGTTAGACCTTGGTCATCCACGCGGACCCAGTGCGGGTTAGACGACTTCACGCACAACCTTTGAATCTCTTCGCAGGCGTGCGCAGGTTTCCTCACGATGTTTTCCTTCACTGTAAGAGCGTTAGATAACGTGTATATAATTTCGAAAATTTGAAATCACATTGGTGCGTGGCGGGATTCGAACATGCGCCTTCTAGATCGGAAGGCAACAGTCCACACCAGTGAGCCACCGACTCTCTTAATTAATAATTTTAAAAAATATATTCCCTATATTAAGAGTATGTTACTGGTAACAGAAAGGTACTTATAAGTTGGGGTTAATAAAACAGAACAGTAATTTTCGTGACCTAAATTCAGTAAATAAACCTACGTGGCGCTGCTACAGTAGACATCACGATCTTATTTGATTGTTCTCATGGGGGTAACCACAACATTTGGATATATTGTTGTTTACTTTATTTCAATGCTTGTTAGAAAAATATTCCAGAACTATAATTAGTACGTTGTCACTTCCAAAGAGCGCTTATACGTCGCCCCCACAGACATCCGAATATACAATTAGACTGGACAAGCCGCCAAGTTTATAGGCAGTCCCAGTGTCGCAATTTCTTTTCGGTTCTTACCTGTGAAAAGTTATTATATTTCTTGGTAAATTTACTGATTCATTGCGATGACGGCATGTTACAATTGCACAGGATGGCATTTTGAGAAAAAACGGTAATTTCTTCTAATATTCGTGCGTGTTGACTCGTCTGACAGAGCGTAAACTGGCAGCCAGTGTATGCTCGTTGAGCTAACATTTGGCGCACTTAAAAATGCGGCTTGCCCCATCTCCTGTATTGGGAAATCTGTGGTCACCCCCAATACAAAGTCAAGTGTCCTTCCGAGAACCACAATAAACCGACATCTCCCCCGATTTGAGGGAATGAGAAAAACATATTTATATGTAAAGAGGTCGTTACGCGTTATTTCCCATCGGCCGGACACACACGCGGCCGTTCACTACAGTTCAACAATCGGGGAAAAGGGGGGGGGGGGGGCGGTCGCCTTTCAAATGCAAATACCCCGCGACAACATATCCTCGTGATTCCCGCAACTTTATTATCAGGAATTCGGAATACTTCAACAAATACTAGAGGATCCCTCGGGTGAATAAATTTAAATCCTATCCCCCGAGGATTAGGGTACATATTCGCCCGCGGCGCGCCCTCCCCGGCTAATCCGCATAATCAACAGAATTTCAGATCCCCGCGCGCCCCGCTCCCCCGCCAGGAGGCCATCTTGTTTTAGAGGAAAACGGTTTTTTACTGCGAATCTTCACCCGTTATTTATAAGCACTCAAATTAGGGAAACGGGACGAGCTTAAATTAGCACTAGGCTTTCTTATATTAATTACGTTTCCGTGTTTAATGAAGTATTCAATGGTTAATTTGCGATGAAAGTTAAAGAAAGAATTTTCTTCTCAAACGTCGGATGCGAGAAAAAGGTCAAACCGTTATTCTAATATTTGAGTCCCTTCCAATTTATGTGCCTTGAAAGTCTACATTTTGCTTGAGATTCAGTCAAAATACAAAATATAGACGATTAACAAATTATTTTACGAGAAAAGATACTAGATTGTAATTTTAAAGAGGATAGGTACATGCAAAGAGATTAAGCAAAGAGATTCTTCGCCGTAAGCATTATAAATTATAACACAAATCAATCAACCTCTTAGACAAGAGAATTTTTGCTTTAAAAAACAAAATAGTAATTTTATCTAATAAAATTGGCCAAACGCGAGTCGGAATCGCCCGTGGAGGGTTCCGCAGCAGCAAGTAACATAAAATAATGTAATTTTTATTTACTTAGGCAACTAAGTAAATAAAAAGCAAAAAAGTAAATACTACAGCTTTAATATGAAAAATAGTGGTTCACCGTTTTTGACGTATAAAAAAAACCACTTACCAGAAATCGTTCAAACTAAATTTGGTTGTTAGATTTTATGGTTATGTACATCATATATTTTTTTCGATTTTATTAACAACATAGTTTAGAAATTAGAGGGGGGGGGGACAATTTTTTCAACTTTGGAAGTGTCTCTTGCGCAAACTATTCAATTCATAAAAAAATATATTAGAAACCTCGATACCATTTTTTAAGCTCTACACATTGATACCCCAAACGGGTTCGATGAAAAAAAATTTTGAGTTTCAGTTCAATGTATGGGGAACCCCAAAATATATAATTATTTTTTTAAGTTTCTTGACAAAAACTAATAGCGGTTCACAGAATACATATACTCACAAAGTTTGAATAGTGTAATGCTTATAGTTTCGGAGAAAAACGGGGTTGTGTTATTCGGACGGAGAGACAGACAGACAGACTTGACAAATCTATAAGGGTTCCGTTTTTTTGCCATTTGGCAACGGAACCCTAAAAAGTAGTAATCTATACTCAATGCTTAGGCTCCCGTATATTGGTTCTAATGGCCGAATCGTTCCGGATATTAGTCTCGAAATCGTTACGGATTTTTCCATCCGCGTTTTATTTGCGTGTATTTTGTGAATGAAATTGGTGCAGATTGATGATGAAGTAATGAAGTATCAGAATTTTAGGTAATCTGATAAAATAAAACCAGGCTCCTTTTAAACAGGGTATAAAGGACGAATTTGTAAAGATCCTGGTGAGGCTTTTCTTTTGTTCCTTACACACAGTCCGCGAACCAAAAGCATTCAATTTTAGAAAAAGTCGCCTACAAAGCAATTCTTAATAAAATTAATATATTTGTTACAACACGTATCACTCTGGCCGAGACATTCGTGCCGAAGATTAGCTCTTCCACACTTAAAACACTAACATTAAAGATATTATTAACAATAATATTCCGTATATATAAAGGTAGAACTTCGGCGGTTGGTTTTTGAGGCACGGACGCCATCCGTGCCTCAAAAAACGAAGCCGAAGAGAGTACAGTTTGTACTCTTTTGTTTAGGTAAATGTAGGCTCATTCGAAATATGTGTACGTGTGCTGTCGCTGCATTCGGAACACTTTTTGTTTTGCAATTGTTTTGTGAGCATATCACACATCTATACATTTTGCATCATTGCTTAATGAAGAATTGTATTAACATACTCATTTTTTTTAAATATAAAGAAAAAGTAACCTACTTCAAATGTATGTACGCCTTAAAAGAACATAAAGCAGGTTATCTAAAGCGTCACCATTGATCTCCGTATACAAAGATAAACGCGTCGCACGTGACCTCAGTGCGCGGGTATATTTCCTACAAATGTCAAATCCCATGAAGCGAGGATACTTGTGTTTCGTGTTAGTTGATCACATCGTCCCCGCGGGCTTGGAGATGAAAGCTAACGGTTTGTTTCCTTAGGTTGTTTTCGTCTATTTTTGGCATCCTTCACATATCCGTGATCATATTTTAACGATCAGCTGCGTACTTGTGTCGACTGCTGACAAACGAAATAGTTTCGACCAATGATTTTCTGTACATAGTATAAAGGTAGATACGCCACCCGTGCCTCAAAAACGAACCGCCAAAGAGAAAACAGTTGTAGGATCTTTGTTTAGGTAAATGTACGCTCATTCGAAATATGTGTATGTGTGCTGTCGCTACATTCGGAACACTTTTTTTATTGTTTTGTGAGCATATCACGAATCTATACTTTTTACATCATTGTCCGCGATCACAAATAATGTTTTTTAACGATCAGCTGTGTACCTGTGACGTCTGCTGTCAAACGAAATAGTATCGACGCTGTCACATGAGAAATAATACTCATTCCCATTTACGGTTTTGATTTTCAATAATGGATCCGATTTTAATTAGGAAACATCACCATCAGCTTTATACAACTAATATAATATATAAACATTCTTACTTAATCTTCTCCTTTTGACTGCTCAAACCGAATGTCTTATCTTCATCATATCGAGCCGATATGTTTTCACAAGTTAAATATGGTAACGCGACCAATATTGGGCTACTTCAATCGTCCTTTCATTTGCCATCCAGAGGTCCCGGACACCGCACGAAGATGAACAGTTCGGTCAAGACAGCAGGTGTTCCATTGTCTGAGGGTCTTTATCAGGCCCTATCATATCCCCTAAGCAAAACCCAGCCAAAATTAAAGGGCGCCACTTTTTTCCAATGGGAATCGTCAAAATTGTATTCGGCAAATTTAACGTCCACAAGATAACATTTTTCGGCGAGAACAATGTGCTTGTAACAAAGCGAGGTCAGTGCACACCGCGATCCCGGGCCGATGGGATCGCGCGACGACATCATTAACAAACCCCTTTTCATATCTACCCGACCCCACGGTGGGCGCCAATAATCAGACCGCTTCAAAAGTAATTTCTTCCCCGCAATTAAGCAGGAAACGAATACAGTTGTATAAATAAGGGACGAATTTACGATTGAGAACCTTTCTTGGCTTTGTGTAAATTAAGATAGCAAACAGAAATTAAAGATACCTACTGTTTTTTTTAAATTCATTTTATAGGTAGGCAAATGAGGCCATAGTAAAATTACCGGCCATTTAACAATTGAATTATACCCGGGTATAAGAGACCTAACATCTGTATTCTCGGGCGACGGGCGTAGAGCAGTGTTGACGGAAATATAATGACTTCCTAGTTTAAAGGGCGGAAAAGTTGGGAAACTAAACAACTTATAAAAATTATGTACTTATGTATTTTTTGTAAATACATATTATACATAGAAACACCCAGAGCATTTTTTTCATGTATATATATTTAAATCCCCTTTTTTAATATCAAGCAAAACAAAAACAACCCTAAAAGTAAAATCTGTAGCTAACAAATTGAATGCACGATTTATCGTATGTGTGCGGGTATCTGATCTCAACGCCCGCGCCCGCGCCTAGCTCCAATTGTATTAACCTCGTTACTGACAATTCTCATCCTTTGTTACAAGAAGTTGACCTAATTAACTATTCGAATCGTGTCATTGTAATTCAAAACAAAAGACGCCAAAACGAACACAATTCGTTGTATTGTTAAATTAAGTTGCGCGCTTTAAGGCGGCGTATCCTGGCTTCTATTATTGTAATCGCGAGAGAAAGCTTATAAATACTGCGAAAATATTTTCCCTTTAATCTCATTGTTTCCGAATTCAGAGTAACAACAACGGTACAAAAGACCTCGGTTAGCTGATTGGTTTCGATCAAACAGGTGGAACAAAGAAATTAACAAAAACAAATTCCATTGAATTTTAATAAAGCTTTCGACACGAATGTTGATTGGTAATTTAGTGATAATCTTATATTATCAAACAAGCAAAATTTTAATTCATTGCATAGCTCTCTTTATTCAGAGAGAGATATGCAATGAATAAAACTTTTGCTTGTTTGAAATTCCATTTCACACATTTTCTTGAATCACTTGATTACATAAAATTGTCATCCTAAATAATTTTTCGTGACTCACTAATGACTGAAGACAGCAGATTACTATTTGGAACCGGTTAATGTTCAGAGTCATTAGAGGAGATTAGGCTGAACATTGCGGCTGAAATTATGAAAATGAGTGTAGTGCGAGGTTGATTGTGTATAACTCGTATCTCTAAATTTTGGTTTAATCGTGAAAGTCATTATTTTCACTTTATCTTTAAAAGATACAATAAGTACACCTCCATAACATATTTTCATATTTAATTTAGTTTTCTTGCTTTGCATGGGACTTTCATAAAAAAAAAACTAACCACCGTTACATAAGTTAGAAATGATCTTTAGAAATTTTGTACTAACTTTAAAGCTCAGTAAAATTTCATACTAAATTTGTCTGCTTTTTTATTGTTTTTTTAAATTTAAAACTACTGTTTATATTTCAAAATATAGTTTTCAATTTACTTTTTAATGCTATAGGGGGCAACAAATCAAATCAGTCATTTATTTCATTGGTTATAGGTTTACAATATAATATACAAATTTCTATTTTATATACGAGATGGCTCTGTAAATGACAATACGCTCGTTTTTGTAAGCCGCCTAGGGGTTACCGCCATATCTTAAAACAGTGTTACAATAATATTACTTCGTCTTTTCTAGTACAAAGATAATGACGTATCATTATAACAATACACAATACTGATTTTAGAGATTGTGGTAACCCCCAGGTCGTTTCAATCTCTTGATTAAATGTACTTGATAAAACATTCCAAGTGTTCTTCAAGGCTCCCAAATCGGCTTTAGGTCCCAGCTATATCACTAGCGTTTTCGAGCCTTCATGATTGTAGTTCGTTTACGCGAGCTCCCGAACAAAATCCATCTCCTTTGTACATGTTTTCTCATTTGATTGTGCCGCCCCGGCGCTCCCGCTTACGTGCGAGCAGTTTATAGCAGCCTTCCCTTTAATGCACCCTGGATAATCCCCGCCATTTCGTTCCTGAATTTATTAGTTTGCTAGTAAACGCTTTTAAGGAAGCCGAGATTGTTGCGATTATAAATGTACGCGTGGTGCTGTTCTACTTTTAGGATTATACACTAATTAGTTGATTGGCTGATCCTCTTATACATTAAAGCGATTGGTGTTTGTATTTATACGCATATTTTATTATCTGTCTTGGATTGTATTAATAATCAATTAGAAGATTATCGTTTTTCTACAGCTACAGTGGTGTAATAAAGATTGGAACCTACTAGGCTATTTAAGTAGCGAAGTTACTACCTTTTTTTTTCGCTGGGAATCTTTTTATTGACTTCCCACTGCAATTTTGCAGTGGGGTGTGTGGGTCGGACCCTGTAAGGCAGGGCCAATACCACTAAACCAGCGCTCTCCTTAACCACATTGACAGAACGCGGGAAGTCGGGAGTTGCGACACATTCCTGTCCGTGGTTAGACCTGTTAGCCAGGCCCCGCAAGGGGCCTCCCCGGGTGGGGTGGCAACGGGAACAATGTAAAGTGATGACACTTCCCGTCAGACACTGGCAGCCGCCTTGTGCCATTATTGTGTTGAATGGCGTATTGTCTTCTTCTTCTACCCATGACGTCCGCAGTGGGAGAGCGGATGGGTTATCCTCTCGCTTTCTTTCAGCTGCTTCTTTATGTGAGATCACGGTCTCACAAAAATCCGCAACAGCCTCCCATGACCTCTCGTTGCTCACCATGGCCTCAACTACATTTGTGAGCGATAGGTCCCTACCCAACTGCGACGTAAGACTGTGCTGCTGCGGAGACCACGATGGGCATACTGCAAGTGTATGATACGCCGTGTCCTCCGCCGCGCCACACTCATGACACGACGGGCTTTCTTCTCGCCCTATGCGATGAAGGTATTTTCCAAAACACCCGTGGTCTGTAAGGATCTGGGCCAGTCTAAAAGTCACGAAACCTTTTTTTCTATTTAACCATTTTATTGGTCCATTACTGGAAGCGAAGTTAGTACCTGATCGTAAACTATCAAATTCAAATAGCAAAATAAGACGCCGATATCCCGTTTAGATACGAACATTGACCAGTAGTAGTGATTTCATGTTAGGTATGTTGTATGCTCACTTCTACTATCTTTTGATCTTTTACAGGACAAGTAATATGTCGCAAAGTTAAGAAGACATTTTTCCTTACTTTGCTACATGTCTTCTTTCCTACATTATCCATCTTATCTCCACCAGCGTCCTCTATCAAGTCCATACTGACGATTTTCATTACTATGTATATATCCCGCGGGCCAATGAAGTTCTAACCAAGACGCGGTGTTCACTCCAAAACTCATCTGCTCTAACGGCCATCAGTCCTGCGACATACATGGCTGGCTTTTTTTGAAATGTTTTATACGATTTGCATTTTTCAGAGCAATGGAATCCAAACACAAACCGACAACATTCACGCCTAAACCTTGTGAACACAACGAGGAAAGTTTCTTTTGTAAACAACAAACAACCGTTTACACAATTGAAACTTTGTTCTCGGGTTTGCTAACTTAATCAACGACTGTTATTTTTTATGGTTTTATGTTGATTTCTTGAAATTGTCGTCTATTATATGTTTTACAGGAAAAACACTTGAGGTTAGTTCAATAAACGAATGAAGATTTAAAGTAAGTTCGCTAGTGGTGTTCACGGAACGGATAAAGAAGAGAAGGCCGACAAAAAACCGGATAATCCGGTTGGGTAGTAATAGGTGGTGTGGGTGAAATTTGGACTTTTACTGAGATGAACGGTGTTGAACCTCAGTCTCATGAATAAGTTCTAGAATTCATCAGAACATCCGTGATATATGCGGTAGAGGACTTAAGAGAAGACTCTAATTACCGCCAATATGTATGTATAGCACATTAAACCTTAACAGCGAAGAGACCATTCGAGAAATCCAAGAAGCCATCCAATATATTACTGAGTATTGAACAATATTTAGCAAGGCAGTACACACAAAATTCAGCATCATCATCATCATCTCATTAAAGGTCCCGACCGAGGGGCACGAGTCTACCCGTACGTGGGTGTATAGGCCTTAGTCGTCCACGCGGGCCCAATGCGGGTTGGACGACTTCACGTACAACCTTTGAATCTCTTCGCAGGCGTGCGCAGGTTTCCTCACGATGTTTTCCTTCATCGTAAGAGCGTCGAATAACGTACATATTTTTTTTTCGAAAATTCGGAAATACATTAGTACGTGGCGGGATTTGAACCTCAGCCCTCCTGGTAGGAGGGCGACAGTCCACACCATTGAGCCACCGACGCTCAGCATACATGTGTGAAAATCTTCAACGGTGCCATATTAATGACATTTTTTCCACGTTCACCAGTGCCCATAAGAAACAATGCCGAACGATAAACCCACTGAAAACGTCGCCCTTAAAAATAACGGCTTTTTTAAGGCAACGCATTTCTGTTCCGAATATTCATATTTGTAAGAAATCGATGAAGCTTGATTTTAAGAATACATACTAGTAATTGAATAGAGTTTATTCTCAGAAATTATTTTCCATACAGAGGGTAAGAGGTTACAGAAAAGAACATACTTATACATATAAATAAAATAAATATCCACTGACATTCACACAGCGCCATCTAGCCCCAAGTTAACCGTGAAGCCTGTATTATGGGTGCTAAATTGTTTTGTCAAAAAATACACATTATATATATATATATATTTATTGAGCTTGCAATGGCCTATTCAAACTGCTGAGACAGCTTGATCACAGAGGCAAGTAGCTTAAGCAATAGTAACGTAAATTTAAATTCAATTATTAAATTAATCACGACACAACCTCCAAACAAACATTTTTTTATTGGAAAACCTCATAAAAACTTTACTCGAGAAACACAATACAGATCAACGAGCTAAATTTGAAAAACTTCATCACACATACGAGGACGTGAAATTGAACGTTCGCAGCATTTCATAAAATACCACATCCAAAACAAAGGAATTCGAAGCCAATCGCGAATATTGCCCCGTAAGCTACTTAACGTGCCGCATCCAATCCACCATCAGAGGGCACATCCACGTACCTGCTTTGTCCTGAATTTTGCGAATTCAACAGTATTAATCGAGTATTTCGAAAAGTTTTTACCGTTCATTCGAATCGGTGTTGTTGTAATTGGCGAGATATCGAATTGACGCTTTTGTGAGACCAGTGTTTATTTAACAAAGGATTTCTCAACAAAACGTGACACATTTTTATGGAAGGCGAAATATTTGTTATTTGTGCCAAATAATCTCGTTCGAAGACTATTGTGGTGAATTTCTGTGTTATATTTTTATATGATATTTATACGTATTACAATAAAATAATAAGTCAATTTATGCGTGTGCTTATATTATAACGTGTGACAATTTTTTTTTATGTTATTGTGTGTGTGTTTCGGGCGACAGCCGTCGGTGGTGATTTTATTAAGTGTCCTATTTACTTTTAGTTCAGTAATTCAATTGGTGACGTTATTCAAGATATTCATTTAGGCATCATATAAACTGTATTCCAAAACAAAACCAATTATCTTCAGCAGCCCCGTTTCTAAAACATCTTTAACTATTAAAATATTTATGAATTCACTCAAGTCAGGACCACGGGCGAATTAATGTATTTGTCATGTTTGTATGTATGTTAACATAGCTTTTATAAAGAATTTGACAACTATTAACAGGCCAAACCATTGAAGCGCTTTTTTTTCAAAGCATCAAAACTCATATTTTTAGTTTAGTATTTTAATCGTTATTTATTATATTTTTGTATATTTTTTGACGTTCATAAGTGCTTTTTGTAAGCCTAATTTGAAATAAATGTTTTGACTTTGACTTTGACTTTGATTATTGGTCCAATTGAGCAATAAATAAGGTCCTTTTTTCTGTGTAATGACTTAGTCCGAATTTCTTTAAAATAAAGTTAACTTTAAAACGACAGAAGAACTGTTTCCAAAAAGTTCATAAAACATAATTGCACGTGTTTTTGATTTACATGAAAAAATGTAAATTTATTTAACGATCTAATACTGTGCATTAATGCTCTAACAGGGTCATTTCGAGGAACCAAAAATACAATTTATTCCAATTTATTACATGAAACAAACGATTCTAAAACAGACATACGGAAAAGAATTATGTTCATATCTACACTTAACTTAAACAAAGGATATTGCGAATATCATAAAAAAATGAATAGACAATAAACACCCTTCCCCAACCGACGTTGCAAGCAATCCAATCACGATACAGAAACTCGCTATATATATAAACATTCATAAAATAATCCGTACTAATATTGCAAATGTGAAAGTGTGTCTGTTTGTACATATTTCACGGGAATACGGACCGACGAACTGACGTGTTTTAAGCAGAAATAGTTGATGGGTTGGAGGGTGACATAGGAATTTCTTTGTCTCTTTTTAACAAGCCATTTCCCGTCGAGTAAAAGGAGGTGCAGAAGTTTGTATGGAGCATTACGTCATTATAATAAAATAGACAAAGCTTAAAATAGTTCTGTGGACTATTGTTACTAACAAAAACAAATGTCATATGGGACTCTCCGCGGTTTTCAATAAAGGTAAAAAAGGTATAAATATTCATACAGGCTTCGGTAACCGCTTACAATCAGGCGGCCCGTAGCTTTTTTGCGACTTAGTAGTATAAAAGAAAACATCAAAAAAACCTGCAATTTTCATTAAACTTTCCCCATGGCCTACAATATGGGGATGGAAATTTGTGTGAGACTCCGTAAAATTTGCACAAATCCCAAGATACAAACAAAATTAATCAATTAAGGGAAACCGTATTACCCCGAATTTAACACGAACAAATCCTCGCGCAAACGCTAGTATTTAATAAAACGGTTGTATCCGTCGCGAAGGATCAAATGGTCGCCCCCTCCCCGCCATACATCACGCTAAATGCAGCGCACTATCGCCATTCCGCTGCTTGCACCCGATCAGACAATGCTACTGACCCTTTGCTTTGTTCACTAAACATTTTGATAACCTTCAACGCATTTTGTAAATGTGCGTCAGTGGTTGATAAATCAATAATAACTTCACTGACATGCACACAGCACCATCTAGACACAAAAACTAAGAATTGCCTGAGATATTGTTACTAACAAAGGATAAACATAATAATAATAATGAAAATATATTTATTCAATTTAGGTCCATAGAACACTTATAATGTCAAATTGATTCTACAATACATACATATTATACATAGAAAACACCCAGACCATACAAACAGACATGTTCATGCACACAAATGTTTGCACTGCCCGGGGATGGAACCCGAAACTCTTAGTGTAGGTGACATCTAAACCATTACACTAAATGGGTCGTCAATTTGACAGATAGTCTAGCCAAAGTAGTAGCAGTCAAAAATGGAATAATAAATAAAAAAAAATTTGAACACAATTTGAATTAGTAACACCATGTTGTATTTTAAAAGTATTCAGAATTTCGGTATCCTTAAACCTCAAAGACTGCAAGCGTCATACGAAAAACTAGATTTTTTTTATTGAGTCTTGATTTTAAACCTGACAGTTAAATCTAACGATTAGTTTCATCGCCCCATTGTAAAATAACTGTCTACCAGTTGGCAAACAAATAGCTTTAAGACCCTCTCCCCCCTCGCCTTGGCACCCGTCAGTCAGGTCGGAGAGCAAATTGATGTCATTACTTTTATGAGGCCCTCCCCCCCTCCGGCCTGAACCTAACCCCCATTTATGGCTTTATCCTAAATTGACGCGCATCTGGGAAGGCATTAAGGAGATTCGGAACACTTATTTCTATTAATTTTCAGGTTCAAGGGAATAATGTTGAAGTAAACTAACGTTAATTTTCTATGTGAATTATTTTGTATTTGTATTTTGTAATGCGCGTCGCCGTCTCATTGGTGTGGACTGCTGCCTTCCGACCTGGAGGGCGCAGGTTCGCCGCGTATTTTAGAAATTATATGTCAATTAAATTTTGTAATATTTAAATACGAACATCATTTAATATTGTCGAGTCATTTATTTATTTATTTAACAATTTATGCACACACAGAAAAGACAAAACACAATAAACATGGAAAAGTACGTACAAAGGCACAGCTTATTTCACAATGAAATTTCTTCCAGCTGGCCAAAATAGGAAACAAAGTAAGAAAAGGAGGCAAGTGTGTACTAATAATAAAATAAAAATACACATATATGAAATATATATATATATATATGATTATGGATAAATACATAACTTATATAAAATATATAAGCACCCTAAATTATTTATTTGTCATTGTGGAGATGCTGCTGATGTTTTCCTTTCCTCGTTTTCCTTTTTTTGGTATAAAACTTTACCTATTTTTATTAAATCAATAAATTCGGAAATTGTGAATCATGAAATTCTTCAAAAGGAAATTAATTAAAATATATTCATAATGAAAAATAAAATTTGAAAGCTATCTAACAAATGGTTATTAATATTTAATTGGTTGCTTTAAGGAATTGTTGCTAAGTTTTTAAAATATATTTTTTCTATTATTTTTTAAACCTTATCTTGTGAGGGTCATACATAATTCACTCTGGTATATATGAACAAAAACCGTGGAACATTTTCTAGCTGAGATTTATTTCGATAAAGAAGAGACCGTCGTAACTCTACAGATGCAAAAGCGGTCGCTCGTTCCTTTCAATCGTACATTGTTAGTTTTACGGCGGGACTCCGCTCGATTTGTGTGTTATCCAATGAATATCGCGGGATCACAATATGAATAAATGTCCGCTGACATTGACGCAATGAATTCTAGCTCCAGCACCAGCAAAATCTAGTGCGGGTTGGCCAACTTCACGCACAATCTTTGAATTTCTTCGTAGGCATGCGTAGGATTTCCTCGCCAGGTTTTCCTTCATCATATGAGCGTCGATAAAACGTATATGAAAGAAAGAAAGAAAGAAAGAAAAAAATCTTTATTCAAATAAATCTGTTACAGATACTTTTGCTTTGCTGATATGATTTCGAAAATTTCAAATACATTGGTACGTGGCGGGATTTGAACCTGCACCCTCCAGATCAGAAGGCAACAGTCCACACCCATGAGTCACCGACGCTCATTTCGATTCGATAACTGTATAAAGTTATTATTTGGCGTCAACACCGCCCTGCGCCCGTCACCCGACACTATAGTCGTTAGGTCTCTTATACCCGATAATTTTACTATCTACAGTCAATGATATTCTGTATAGATAAAGGTAGATACGTCATCCGTGCCTCAAAAACGAACCGCCGAAGAGAGTAGTTTGTACTCTTTTGTTTAGGTAAATGTACGGTCATTCGAAATATGTGTATGTGTGCTGTCGCTGCATTAGGATCACTTTTTCGGTTGTTTTGTGAGCATATCACGAATCTATACTTTTTACATCATTGTCTACAGTGCCCGAAACACAAAAGTGCTTTACACCCCTATTTTACGGTGGTACCTACCTCGACGACTCAGTCCCGAGTATACCACCTGGTTAAATCTTAATTAAACTAACAACAAAGCCTGTATCTTACGCCTTTGCCCTGCTAAAACCGTTCAAATATAATTATCCATACCCCCATAAAGCGTGCAAGAACAATACTGGCTACTTTAATATTTATCCTTGCTAAGTAGTACGGAGAAGCGGTCCCCGTCCTTCAGACAAGACGCTCCTCGCCAGCAAAGTTCCAAGATGCGGTCACGGCTCCATGGCTTGATAGGGATGTCATTTAAAGGAAGATATTTATAAATAATTAATACACATTTAAACTAATAATCTTAAACCGATGCAATCGTATTTATTTCACAGGTAAACAAGTTTTTATATAGTGTGAAATTACGGGTATTAAAATGTTCTATCCCGGGAGTACAAATTTGTGCACGAACATGTCTGTTTGTATTGTCTGGGTGTTTTCTACGTACAATATGTATGTATTTAAATAAAAATAAATAAATAAAGCTCACGCCTTGGTCCCAGAAGGGTAGGCAGAGATGATAAAACGCCACTTTGCACGGTCCTGACATACTTCCCTAGCTTCAATCACATCCATCACTCTTTTCATACAAGCTCTTTTATTCCTCTTACTTGGGACCCAGCTTCTCAAGGACTTGACCAATTTGGTCAAGGTAAGTCCTTCTGGGTCGTCCCTGCTCGTGTATCCTTCCACATTCGCACAATGCACCGTACACGTATGTATTTACATAAAAATATATACGTGTATTTATGTGTTTTTTAGTATCCATATAACAGACTTATGCTTAGTTTGATACTAGATGGCGCTGTGTGACTGGCAGTGGATATTATTGCTGCTTAATACGTCGTGGTAGTGCGGATTGGCCGACTTTTTTTTTTTTATAACATAGGGAGCAAACGAGCATGCGGTTCACCTGATGGAAAGTGTCACCGCCGCCCATGGACATTTGCAACAGCTGAGGTCGCAGGGATGCGCTGCCGGCCCTTTAATAAGACGCTCTCTTTTTGAAAGATGCCAGGTCATATCGTTCCGGAAACGTTTCCGATGGCAACTGATTCCAAAATTATCGTACGCGGCAGAAAGTCTATCAAACGAACTGTAGAAGATCTCCAAGTATCCAGATGGTGTGGGTGAAATCTGGAATTCTGCCGCACTTTGACTTCACGCATAACTTTTGAATCTCTTGGTAGGCATGAGTGTTTTCCTCACGATGTTTTTTTTTCAATCTGTAAGAGAGTCAGATAACGTACATAAAATTTTCGGAAATTGGTATTTGAACCTGCACCCTCAAATCGGTAGACAGCATCACCCAATGAGCCATCGACGCTCTGATGAAACAGTTTCCTAAAATTTTAATACTTGAATCCATAGACACAGAAAAGGAATTCCCTTTAAAATGTGCTAAGGTTTTTGATTTTTCTATCTCACTACACTTATGATTTGTAAAATATTTGTCCAAATCTGTAGCAAACTAAGAACATTTTACTGAAAGACACTTTTAATGACGCTTTGTAGTTTTGATTAAACGTTCTAAGAAGGTTACAGTCATAAAATTGCTTACGCTAGCCAGTATCAAATCGTTACGAGCAAAAAACCGAACGCGTTTAACGCTGAAGACGCTTTATTTCTTTGAAATTAAAAGGAATACTCTTTTAATTATACCTGAAAATACTAACGAGCCCTTGATGTATTTTTATTCTGCTTTAACAATTTGTTCGGTTGGTTAATTGATTATTGATGAACTGAACAAGGGTTAAGTCTACAATTTACAGTCTTTAATGTCGAAGTTGGAAACGGCTATACAAAACTAGGTGACACTTGTGCAAATGTCTTAATCTAGTACACGAAGAAGCATCATTGTTTTCGGTGTAATAATAAAATAAATATATACTATATATTTTTGTAATACACCAAATACTATACGGGTTAATAAAAAAGCCATAGCAATACAAACAGATATGTTCATGCCCAAATGTTTGTACGCTGGAACTGACCGGAACCTTGGTAAGAGCCGTTCTCAACCATTACACCTTTTTGTTTTCATTTTTTTTCATTATGAAAATAATACAAACGAAATGTCAACCAAGAATGTACGAGCCGCATTACACATATGGTTATTGTGATATTTAGAACGTAAAATTTCATTTAAATTTAAAGTAACGCGTTATAGAAAAAGTAAAAATCAAAAGCATAGCGACGTGATTATGAATGAAAATTCTACCCACTAACGCTATGGGCAGACTTTTTTTCCGCTTTTTGAATAAGATTGTATCTATTTAGTTTATTATTAATCGTAGCGACTACGCCGTAGATATTTGTGTAGCGCCTCGTTCATTACTACGTCGTAGTAATCATTGTAGCCGTAGCAGTCCTGTTCACGACTACGTCGTAGAAGCAAAGACTTGCCTCAATTTATTTGGACGTCTTTGTCTTTGCATAGAAGCAGTCTTTATCAGTGACAACAACGTCGCAGTAAACATGGAAATAATATGAATACACACTAGACAAAAACATTGTTCTTTTAAATTTATTTTTTGTTCACGCGCGCGCCCTGTGCGGATTGGCCGACTTCACGCACAACCTTTGATTCTCTTCGCAGGGGGGCGCCGTTTTACTCACGATGATTTCCTTCACCGTTGAAGCGTCGTATAACATACATATAATTTCGAAAATTTGAAAACACTGGTACGTGGCTGGTTTTGAATCTGGGCCCTCCAGATAGGAAGGCAACAGTCTACACCAGTGAGCCACCGACGCTCTCATTATCTCATATTCGCTCGCGCCGTGAAAATTTGCGTCCGAAGAGTTAAAGCTGTCTTTATACTCAACAAGCATGTTTTAGTACATACCAGTGATAATTTCCCATCCGATGAGCCCCCCCCCTCCTCTACGACTGCTCGTATTCGAAGCTGTTAATCTTTCACAACCATTAATCATTCTTTTCAACTGTCAGCGAAACTCTTTGTGGGATCTTTTAGAGCATTCAATGAACCGGTTTCTGCGAGTGGACCTTTGCATTATTTTAACGTTGTAATTTTAGTCTCGCTGGAGTTCGCCAAATGACTATCGCCATGGTCTTTATTTGGAATGGTAACCAATATATGATAAATATACCACCCGCTACTGAGGCCCGTATTCTAGAACGATACTCAAGCGTTGATTTTTACTTAAATTGAGTTAGGGATACCGCTACATAATGTATAGAGTGCTATCCCTTTCTAACTATTTGAGCAAAGATCAATGCCTTGTCTTGTTCCAGAATATAGGCCATCTCTCTACAACCTATCGCAATCCACTGCTGAACTCATTTTGTGCCAGATATCTTAGTCCGCCGTTTTCCTCATCCAGCCTCCAGCAGCGACCTTTCGCAAGTGGTCGGTCCATCGGGCCGGAGGGCGTCCTACGCTACGCTTGCCGAGACGCGGTCTCTACTCCAGAACTCGTCTACTACAACGACCATCAGTTCTGCGTGACCAGCCCACTGCTACTTCAACTTGCTGATTCTCTTACGGATGAAATCATTTTTGATATTATCCCTCAGAGAGACCCCGAGCATAGCTCGCTCCATAGCGCGTTGAGTGACTTTGGACAGGCTTTAGTTTACTAAAATAAAGCGAAATATCCGAACGCAAACCTATACCATATCCAGTTTCGCTGAACTTGTTCTTAAACTGAAGAGTCATGGATCACCGGGTGTTAATGAGTTCAGAGTTCGCAAAACTGTCAAAAGTGTTTAACAACTAATTGCTTATTTGGTGGTACTCATGAAAGAAAGAAGTACCTTCATCATCATCATCAGCTCATTAGACGTCCCCACCGAAGGGTAGGAGCCTACCCGTACGCGGGTGTATAGGCCTTAGTAGTCCACGCACAACCTTTGAATCTCATCACAGGCGTGCGCAGGTTTCCTCGCAATGTTTCCCTTTTTTCGGATAACGTACATATGATTTCGAAAACACATTAAGAAGTACGTTAAACATGTAAAATCATCATTCAAAGTACGCGGTAAGAATTCCAAATATACTACCTTACGACCATTCAACGACCCGTGTGGTTTAATTGATTGAGACGTCGGATTCACCTAGGGTTCCGGGTTCATTCCCGGGCAGTACAAACATGTGTGTTCATAAACATGCTTGCTTTTCTCATACAGCCTCACCAACAATCTTTCTCAAGTCGTCAGTCCATCGGGAAATATATTGACACATATATATTCTATATATTGCAGTATATATGTAGAATAAAAAAGGAGTGCGAACGTAACGAACCTTTATGTACATTTAAAGCGTACTTCGCAATCAGCCACCCAAAGGTTATTTTGATTTCAAATATATTCAACATGGCCGCACAATATGGCGGCTCGGCATTTTCTGTACCCTTTGATACGGGTATCAAATTAAAGGGCTCGACATGTGGTGAATGAACACATATTCAATACGATGGATCAAATGTCTTAGTCAAAAGGTTATTGTATGTTTGTGAGTTACAGCGTATGTGTGTAGAGAACTTATGTACGGAAATATAAGGTAAAATCAATATTTATAACCAAAAAATAAATTAAATAAATATCCACTTACATTCACACAGCGCCATCTAGCCCCAAGTTAAGCGTAAAGCCTGTAGTATGGGTACTAAACAACGGATAAACATACTTATATTTTTTTTTGTAAATACATACAGATTACACATAGAAATCACCCAGACCATTACAAACAGACATGTCCATGCACACAAATGTTAGTACTGCCCGGGGTTCGAACCCGGAACCCTTGGTGTTGCAGTCGACGTCTCAACCGCCACACCAAATGGGTCGTCAAGACAATCAGAGACATTTGTTTTTATAACATAGGGAGGCAAACGAGCATGCTGCTCGCCTGATAGGAAGTGTTACCGCCGCCATGGACATTTGTAACAGCTGAGGTCACAGGGATGCGTTGCTGGCCCTTTATATAAGAATACGCTCTCTATCTGTAGGACGCCAGGTCATATCGTTCCGGAACGTTTTCTATGGTAACTGATTCCACAAATTAATCGTACGCGGCAGAAAATGTCGATCAAAACGAAAAGACCTCCAGGTATCCAGATGGAGTGGGTGTAATCTGGAGTTCTGCCTCGAAGTACGTAAGTGGAATTCAGCCGTAGGAACAAGCCCAAATAACTCGTCAGAACACGCCCCCTGATATATTCGGTAGAGGATGCAGAGCGAAGCCACATCTCTACGCAAACCCAAAGGATCAAGCCGATCGGAAACATCCTGATCATTGATAATTCTAGCCGCTCTTCTCTGAATGTGGAAGAAGCTGGTACTGAGGTGCTCCCGCCCATAAATATAATTAAATTCACTGATCCTTACACTAGGCAAAGCATGTCCTGTGGGGGTAGTACACGAATAACAATTAGAATTATTCACGGTGAAGAAAGAAACCAGCGCACGCCTACGAAGAGTCGGCCAATCCGCACTGGGCCGGCGTGGACCACTAAGGCCTATACACCCGCGTGCGACTAGGCGCGTGCTCCTCGGTTGGGACGTATCATGAGCTGATGATGATGAATTTGTATGTATGTCTGTTGCGGCCAATCTCTGGACTTTCTCTTATAGCCGGTAAAATACTTACTTAGCCTTACTTTATTTCCACTTATGAAATGTAAAGTGTGCACCCCCATTAAACAGCCCAGCTTACCCAACCCAATGGCATCAGTTCATACAAAACTTTAATATGTAACGGCTTAAGGTCAAACATTAGTGGAGTCCCAAATCGAAGGGTTCCGGGCCAATTACACCCGGAATCCCGGATAACCGGTGTCTCGATTACACGTAATTACCGGCGCGAATTGCTCTATTAACTATTCAGGGGTATTTGCATAGGACTAGGTCGAAGTTGACGCCGTTAGATGGCGCTAACATCGTGTCTACGATCGTCAAGTGGGTATACTTTGGTTCTTACGACTTTGATTCCAATTTAATATTTTCATTTTTTTTCTTAATCTTCTATAGGCAGACATATGGCCGCCATCTCACCTGATGGTAAGTGATGATTCATAATATAAATATTTAACCATAAAAATGTGATGATGGTGTGATTTGGGACACCTTTTTTACGTTTTGTAGGTTTCTTAGTTTTTATTATTTGAATTAATTTATGTTAACCATAAAAATAGTTTTATAAACCAGTTGCCAAAGTATATATTAAGCATGTTATAGCCTGTGCTCTTAGATTAACTATAAACTAACTAGGTGCACAATCGCGAAGAAATATCAACCAACAAATGTTTACGAGCCGCTTTACGCATATAACGTGTGTTACAGTATGAGGGCACTATAGCTAGTAAAATTACCGGGTATAAGAGACCTTATGCCTGGGGCCGTCCGAACCTGTGGTAGCTTCATTTGACATTCATAAGTGTTCTGTAAGGACCCAAACTGAATAAACACTTTTCACTTTCATTTTATACAGCTATAAAATCAGTTTACCTATGAACATAATATATGTAGTTGCCAAGTAAACCTCAACTAATACACCATCTACGATAAAACTCTTAAAAAGAACTTACCTTTAAGAAATGCGAAGTAGAAGAGTGACGACAGAAGGAAGCGCACGCGCAGGCGGCTGGCAGCCGACCAATCACAGCGCGTCATTGCGCGCGGGGGGAGGGGGTGCGAGTGAGAGGGTGCGTGCGAGCGAGACAGATAGAGGCGCGGGGGAGCGGCCGCCAGGGTTCATCTCACGGACGCTGCATCTGGAATAGAGAAACATGAACTTTAACTCAAAATATTTTCATTTTAATTAAATAATACAGTTTATCTGAGTTTGTTGCTGGATTCTTCTCAGTAGACAACAACAGTTCAACAGTGGTAGAATCAAATTTGATATTTATTAGTGTTCTCTATGGACCTAAATTGAATAAAATATTTTCATTTCATTTTCATTACAGACATTCACAGCGCTATCTAGCCCCAAACGAGAGAGAAGGCAGTGTCCATGCGCTTCGCTTGCCTCATTGGCGGAGGACGGCCGTGCCTCAGGATTGTATTCAAATGGAAGTCCTAAAAACTAGACCTTCTCCTTAATAGACCTCTCACTAATAAACCAAAGAGCTATCAGACTTATGATTTCTTGGAATAGCTGTAGGAGTAATATCACTTCCAACAAAGACTGTAATATCCTCTACAAAGAAATGGCCCGACTGAGGTGGCCTCATTATATAAGTGAACGGGCGACTGTTTCCTTAGTCATTACAAATGAGATTCTTTCGTACAAGCTCTTTAAAGTTTATGTTGTCCTGGTACTTAGAATATGAAAACACGAAGAAAGAGTTTATTAATATAATTTTTAGTATGTAAAAAAAACTTATATATAATAGAGCGTCGATGGCACATTAGTGTGGACTAACCTTCCGATCTGAAGAGTGATCGGCTACTTCTCCAAGGGTTCCGAGTTCGATCCCCGGGCAGTAATAAGATTTGTGTGCATGAACATGTCAACTATTATAATATTTACAAAAAAAATATAAGTATGTTTATCAGTTGTTTAACAAGCTTCGCCCTTTACTGGGGGCTAAACAATGATATAAAAAGTATAGATTCGTGATATGCTCACAAAATAATCGAAAAAGTGTTCCGAATGCAGTGACAGCACATATACACACATGTTACGAATGAGCCGTTACATTATTCCATGTATGTACATTTTAGAAATGTGTAAGTTTGTTAAAAAATATCCGGAATATTTTACTAATAGACAGGACCTTCCATCAAGGTACATATTACGTCATAAAACAAACACTAGACTAATGCTGCCGAATTCAAAATTATCATTACACTCAAAGAGTCCATCTGTTATGGGAGTAAAGATATATAATAAACTGCCAACTGCGCTAAAAGAACTAACAAATGAAAATGTATTTTGCAAACAATTAAAAGAATTCCTTATACCGGAATGTTACTATACTGTACAGGAATATTTAAATGACAAGATATACTAAAGATTACAATAATATTATAACAGTAAATACCTACTATTCCAAGAAATACATATGATTATAATAATCAAATTGATTTACAGAATGAAAATCAAGTGTACATGAAATTTAACTATAATTAAAACAAAATAATTTATATTAAGATACACTAACATTAAATAACACTGACATTGACATTAAAATTAAATTGATAAAACTAGTAGTATAGTTGAGAGCGTCGGTGGCTCAATGGTGTGGACTGTCGCCTTCCTACCGGGAGGGCTGAGGTTCAAAGCCCGACACGTACCAATGTATTTTCAAATTTTAGAAAAATATATGTACGTTATCCGACGCTCTTACGGTGAAGGAAAACATCGTGAAGAAACCTTCATGCACGCCTGCGAAGAGATTCGAAGGTTGTGTGTGAAGTCGTCCAATCCGCACTGGGCCCCGCATGGACGACTAAGGCCTAATCACCCTATACGGGTAGGCTCGTGCCCCTCGGTGGGGACGTTTAATGAGCTGATGATGATGAGTAGTATAGTATTAAATACATAGTAAGATTATAGAATATAGTATGAAATACATAAGAGTGTTAAATGCCTTCCTCTCTCCTCAGTTGCTGTGCCCGACAGGGCCCATAATGTACCTATATAACAAATTGTCACCTTCTAAACATTGTGGAAAAGCAATAAACGATTGATTGATTGATTGAGCGTACATTTACCTAAACAAAAGGCTACAAACTGTATTCTCCTTGGCGGTTCGTTTTCGAGATACGGATGGCGTCTCTACCTTTATACAGAATATCATTGGGGCTAGATAGCGCTGTGCGAATTCGTGGATATTTATTTATTATTTCTTGTTTAGAAAATTGGCAATCTCAATTTCACCCTATATACCAAAAAAACTCCATTCAAAGACCGCTATTAAATATTACACAAACCCGCGTAACTAAGCGCGAGTGGATCACGTAGCGCAATATATAGTGAGTCTTTCTGTTTACATCCAAGGTTGTACGTGAATAGGCTGCCATAAAGTGCGGCCAAACGAGGGCTTCCCTCCCGCCCTCTGTGATTATCCTTTGTTCCCAGCCTCGGTGATCCCGCGTTATCCCGGGATACAGTCGCGAGTGGGGATTGGGCTCGTAATGAATGTCCTTGCAATACATTCGTAGTGTATCAGGATTGTGTGTAGACGTTGGATAACCTGGACAAGTACTAGTATAATAGGGATGATGACATTTGTTTCTGCTCTGGCATCGATGGACCTTAATAATAGAAACATATACATAATTTTATAACTCATACTCATTGTTTACGTATATCGTCACGTGCTAGAAACTTTGTTTCCTTAGTGTTCATTTCCATAACATCATTTGTTATAATCGTTAGTGGGGAGTTACAAGTAGGTTAAGTTAAAGTTTTTTAATGACCGGAAATCCTTCAGGTGTCAATAGGTTAGAGTAATTAATAAACATTTCTATTTCAATTTTATATTTCAATACCTGACACCGCGGTGGTACCTACCTAGAGGACTCAGTACCGAGTGTACCAACTAGCAAATTTGTGATACCCCAGGCTATTAGCTTATAAGCTATGGTTATAAATATATTTCAACGTAACAGATCTCTATAGCGGGGCGTCGGTAGTTAATGTGGTGGGCGCAAGTTTTCGATTACCGCGGGCCGCAGGAAGCTCTGCAAATACTTCCTTCCAGTCGATCCGGGAAATACGATCAGTCCCCCCCCCCCTCCGCCGTCGCCGCACCCCGCACTCTCCCACGCCAGGGCTGGCACACTTAGCATACTCCAAGCAATAATTCTGTATTATAAAGGTAGATACGACACCCTGCCTCAAAAACGAACCGCCGAAGAGAATACAGTTGTAGGCTCTTTGTTTAGGTAAATGTACATTCGAAATATGTGTATGTGTGCTGTCGCTGCATTCGGAACATTTTTTCGATTGTTTTATGAGCATATCACGAATCTATACTTTTTACATCATTGACTCCAAGTATTATAACATGGCCAGGCTGTAACGCTCGGGGAACACACAAGGAGGCAAAGAGTTCCATTCCTTTGCGGTGCGCATAAGGAATACGTGGGATGTCGACCACGTGAGGATAAATGAATAAATGAATATCCACTGATATTCACACAGCGCCATCTAGCCCCAAGTTAAGCGTAAAGCCTGTGTTATGGGTACTATACAACGGATAAACATATTTTTATTCATTTAAATATATACATAGAAAACATCCAGACCATAACAAACAGATATGTTCATGCACACATTTGCACGGTCTACAGCCAGGTTCTGACACTAATTGACGACACACTTCATGTAATGGTTGAGGCGTCGGTTGCTACACCAAGGGTTCCGGGTTCGATCACCGGGCAGTACTATCATTTGTGTGCATGAACATGCCTGTTTGTATTGTTCTGGGTGTTGCTATGTATATTATGAATGAATTTACAAAAAAAGATGTAAGTATGTTAATCCGCTGTTTAGTACCCATAATACAGGCTTCACGCTTAACTTGGGGCTAGATGACGCTGTGTGAATGTCAATGGATATTTATTTATCGAGATCGACATTTAACGCAAACATTGAAGCTCAAAGGTCTCTAAACTTTATAAATTAAATAGTATACGAGATATCCTGCTGTGGCAGCCCTACCCCACCGCGCGGTGCTGAAGTTGCGTATTCAGTTTCGCGAGCTCCTGCCTCTACCGCGCTGCTCCTTACCGAGCGAACTAATGACCATTTAGCTCATTACCCAACTCAATTACAATGGCTACTTGAAAAGTTTCGATTTTTCTTAAAAGCTAATCTATAAAGTAATAAACGTATTAAAATAAATTTCCCAAGAGAATAAAGGCTATGCTACGAGTATTTAAATCCAAATTTTATCATTACTACATCAGTTTGGAGCGGGGAGCGTCGGTGGCTCATTGGTGTGGACTTTTGCCTTCCGATGTGTAGGGTGCAGGTTTATATCCCACCAAGTATTCATGTCTTTTCGAATTTTCAAAATTATTTGTGAGTTTATCCGACGCTCTTACGGTGAAGGAAAACATCGTGAGGAAACCTGCGCTCGCCTGCGAAGAGATTCAAAGATTGTGCGTGAAGTCAGTCAATCCGCAGTTGACCCGCGTGGACGACTAAGGCCTATACACCTACGGGTAGGCTCGTGTCCCTCGGTGGGGACGTTCAATGAGCTGATGACGACATGGAAATTTTCGATTTGTCTTAAAAGGTATATCTAAAAAGTGCTAAACGAATTTAAATAAATTTCCTAAGAGATTCAAGACCATGCCATTTTAAATCGAATTTTATGATTACTAATCATCATCATCAGTCTGGAGCGGGGGGCGTTGGTGCTCATTGTTGTGGACTGTTGCCTTCCAATCAGGAAGGTGAAGGTTCAAATTCCACCACAAACCGATGTACGCTGTTCACTCACAGAGAATTGAAAAAATTCAACGCTCTTTTACACGATCACTCGCTTATTTGTCACCAGGAGTGAGTCACAGAAGTCCCTACGATACGAGACTAAAATTTTTCAAAATGAGAACTTTCGCCACCGACGAGCTGCTATTGATCTTGCGTTTTTGCATGGACTCATTAATAATAGAATCAAATGCCCTGAGCTCGTGGAACGTATCAATTTGACGGTTCCTTTCTCGATGCCGTGCAAACCAATTGTTAAATTATTCCATAAACCTTTATTTCGATCAAATCTGGGTCATCATTCCCGCTACCAAGATCTTATGACGAATATAGTTACTATCTAAAAAAATTCCCAAAAATTGATATTTTCCACGACACCTACCAGAAATTCAAAAGAGCACTGCTAAGCTTACCTGCTGAGCAGTCTTCGTTTCCATAGTTTTATTTCTGTATTGGAATATTAAATACTTCTTTGTTATCTTGTTGTTGCTATCTGTTACTAGGGAATGTTGTGTGTGCCTGTGTGCGGTGCATGTACTAGAACATTAATTAAAATATTTGTGATATTCTTAGTTAAGTATATGTACTGTTGGCATACCTATAAATAAATAAATGTCTTTTCAGTTTTTTGCATTTTATTTTTTTGAGGTTTTTTTGTAAATATTTTCCCGCTTACATTGCATACGCAGGCTGAACAATACGAGATTTATCAAAATAATGTTTTATATACAACGTTCACAGTTCTTCTGTACTGTATTTAATATCTTCATTGCACCCGTGCACAGTCAGGGCAGGTCGCTAGTTTAGTCATAATTTGAGTTTCATTGCAACTGAAATTGTCTAGACATTCATAACAAAGTCCATGCGGGCGCACACGAGTGTTGAGTCACATCGCCCGCTTTCAGAAAATAATTCCGCGAGAAATTGCCTGAAACTGCTGACTTTACCCTGCTCGAGGGTTGTGCGCTTCTGCTATTTATTTGATTATAAAAATTAGCCCTTAAGCAGGCTGCCAACATCATCGTCGTAAATCGTCCCCACCGAGGGCCACGAGCCTAGTAATGTGTTAAGTAGTCCTTAGTCGTCCACGCGGGCCCAGTGCGGACTCTCCGCATCTACAACATTTTGTATTTCTGACAACCCTACCGTCTCAACTCGGTTCGAAGTTGAAGAAAAACCCCGTCGATAGAATCATAAACAGCGTTAGTTTGTTGTCAAGAGGGGGGTGTACTAAAGGGGGGGACTAAAGGAGGGGGGGCGCAACCCATGTGCGCGAGTGCGGTGCATATTAACTAAGTTTTGTTGACACCAACTGGCCAGTTAGCAGTATCTAACCATATAATAAATAAATATCGACTTACATTCACACAGCGCCATCTAGCCCTAAACTAAGCACTAGCCTTCCTGTATATTTATTTTGTCCAAGAATTTCATCCAAGAATTTTTAAACTATAAGAGAAGAGTTTATATTTAGTTATGATAAATTAAAATGTACAAACACCTGAAAAGGTAGAAACAAGCAGGAACTACATACATTGTAAACACTAAGATCTGTTTTTTGTTACCTTGATTTCGTGTACAATAAATTTTCTTTCTTTCTTTGTAAATACATACATAATATTTGTACATTTAAATACCCAGACCATTATAAGCAGACATGTTCATGCACACAAATGTATGTACTGCCCGGGGATCGAACCCTTCAGATCGGAAGGCTACAGTCCACACCAAAGAGCTACCGAAGCTCTAAATTAAATTAAATATATACCTACGGAATTCATTTCCAAATGTCTTTCTATTTATCCTTCAAGTGACAAGTGGCTTTCTTGAGAGCTGTTCAAACGGTGGCGAGGGCTCGACCTTTCCATTGTTTGGACGGAACAGATCCTTGACCTTAGCAGGACGGAAGCGACGCACCAATGTTCATTTGTGTAATACATTTCGGTTGTTTACTGCTTTTACGAGCGTCGGTGGCTCAATGGTGTGGACTGTCGCCTTCCTACCGGGAGGGCTGAGGGTCAAATCCCGACACGTACCAATGTGTTTTCGAATTTTCGAAAATATATGTACGTTATCCAATGCTCTTACGGTGAAGGAAAACATCGTGAGGAAACCTTCATGCACGCCTGCGAAGAAATTCAAAGGTTGTGCGTGAAGTCGTCCAATCCGCACTGGGCCCGCGTGGACGACTATGGCCTAATCACCCTATACGGGTAGGCTCGTGCCCCTCGGTGGGGACGTTTAATGAGCTGATGATGATGATGACTGCTTTTACAAAATAAGCGGAAGTGCTCGTATTCACTTTGTCATCTCATTACCACAAATGGTAAGACAATAAACTTATAGTTACACAATCACGAAGAAACGTCAACCAAAAAACGTCCGAGCCCCATGACACACGTAGAATTATTGTTATAGAACGTAAACATGTTGACCTCAACGCGTCATAGAAAGAGTAAACAATAAAAAGCACGAACACACTACTATGTCTTTATGGCATGTAGCGAGCGACGTGATCATTAATGAAGTCTGCCCAACTGACGCGGACACTTTTTCAGTGAGTTCACAAATATTATAAAGTGTACAAGGAGCATACCACCATATTCTTAGTATTACGTACTCTAATGATACGTCATCATTTTTGTACCAGAAAAGGCAAACTAATATTATTGTAACACTGATTTATCCCGCCACGTTTTATCCTTTTAGAATTTTTGAAATTAAATACCCGTTATCCGACGCTCTTACGGTGAAGGAAAACATCGTGAGGAAACCTGCGCACGCTTACGAAGAGATTTAAAAGGCCACACTGGGCCCGCGTGTGACTGAGCCTACCTATCACCCTTTACGGGTAGGCTCGTGCCTCGGTGAGATGTTGAATATGATGATGATGATGAATGTTCATGAATGTTCATGTACAAGATAGAACATTCCAGAGCTGTCAGCCAACGGACAGAATTACAGCAATGAAGGAGACAACGTCCGCGATTTGTCGCGACGTCTACCGTTTAATTAAAGTCGCTCTTTGGTGTATATTACGACAAGACGCGATGGAATCTTGTAATTATCTATCCTTTAATTTCTTCGGATTTATTAGATAAATAATAAATATCCACTGACATTCACATAGCGCCATCTAGCCCCACATTAAGCGAGCTTGTATTTAGTGTACTAAACAACTGATCAACATAATTATATATTTTTTTTGTAAATACATTAATATATTACACCTTGACCAATACAAACAGACATGTTCACGCACACAAATGTTTGTAATGCCCGGGGATCAATCCCGAAACCCTTGGTGTAATAGCCGACGTCTCAACCATTACGCTAGATGGGTCGTCAAACATATTTATACTATTTAACTGCCGACCTTATGTAACTTAATGTTATTTACATTAACAGCTTAGTAGATATATACATAATTGTATAACTAATAGAGTTCCTTATTTACCATAAGAAAAGTGTCCCTCACAAAATTGCAGCACCTTTTATTTGTTGTGGTCGACCAAACCACTGTACCTACATTTATATAGCAGTAAAGAATTGAGTATAATTTGGGACTAAATGGCGCTTTGTGAATGTCAGTTCATATTTATTAATATATATCCAACATCGCAACCATTTCACTGTATCGGTAAGTAAATACCAACACTTCTAGAATTGTCCGCAGCAGAGAATGCCGATGCCCATAAATACAATTCGTTGTCAGCCCGTTGCCAAATAAATCGTCGGCCGAGTGCGTCTATATGTGAGCTTTATCTCCCAAACCGGGCTATTGCCCACCCCTAGTGTTGCCACTCGATACTACACTGTCGATAGTCTAGCGATACATTAGCAAAAAAGACGAAGGCAAGGAAAATCCACGATATAAGGTACCTTTTTGTCTGTGCACTTGTACAACAACGGAAATAAAAATTTAAATTATTATCATGTATATTAAGTAAGTGCAAGAAAAGGTCCAGCTTTTGTTAGAAACAGAATAACTTCTTTAAACTTGGTCTTAGTTTCAGGCATCCACCAACAAAACACACATTCACGGACACACACACATCGATTTCGACACTTAGATATATCGATAGTATATAGATACTATACTATATGACCATAAGGTCATTCACTGCTTACCAATTTATTGTTTATAAAATATTTGCACATAAAATCAGACTATATGTCTTCGATATTACATTTATTATTATGGATTCTATAATGAATTATACAAAAGGTATCGATAGTCAAACTATCGACAGTTCCGCAACACAGCCTCCCCCCTTCCCCCTGGGGACGGCTAATCCGCACCACTTCATTATTTGAACGCTCCCCGCCGACCATTCTTACCGCAGAAATAGCTTCCGACACGACTTTTTTTGCAATCCCCATTTTATATCACGAAGAATTATACCAAAGAGTTCCCGAAAGCTCGGTTCTGCGACACTTTGTGAAAGTGAAAAATGGTCGACGACAATGGAACGCTATTGTGTCATCGTTTCCCGCGTTAAATTCTTTTCAACAGTCGCCTTATAATTAGAGGGGGCATGTTAAGTATAAATATTACAGTTCTGTTATGTATGTCACGAGGTTTACGAGTCTAACTTGGCTTGGTCGTTCTAAAACGGAAGTATTTAGAGTTAAAAATCTCGTTAAACTTATTCGTAAAGTCGCTAAAATTCACGGCTTACTCTTAGGACCCAACTTCAAAATTCATCATCATCATCAGCTCATTAATCGTCCCCACCGTGGAGCACGAGCCTCCCGTATACGGTGATTAGACCTTAGTCGTCCACGCGGGCCCAGTGCGGGTTGGACGACAATAATTGATTGTAGTAAATAAGAATAATAAATATTAACGGACACTCTTGAGTACTGACACAGCGCCATCTAGCCCCAAACTAAGCATTAGACTGTAATTTTAAAAAACCACGGATAAAGATGATTATATAGTTTTTTCTATGAATACATACATATTATACATATGAATACAGGCATGTTCGTGCACACATATGTTCGTATTGCCTGGGGACCGAACCCTTAGTGTAGTAGATGACGTCTCGACGATTACAGCAACCTTTGATAAGACATTATTTGTAAAGTCACCAGTAGCACCTCCCGGGATCGAACCGAGCTCCCCCGGTGGCGGTGCATCCCAATGAATACCTAAACGGAGGCTGGCGAGTCGCCAGCTTGGCTTTCTAACTCCTTAAACGATTTATGTCGAGGAGACAGATGCATCGGTCGATATAACAAAGATTAAACGTGTAAATGCCCTCAAGTGGTTACAGTCTGGATCATTGCGTGATCCGGGGATAGTGAGTTCTAATACCGCGACAATGATTTAATTGTTGAATTTGTTTATATTCTGTCTCAGTGTTAGTGGATCAATGTAGACTGTAGAGGGTGCAGGTTCAAATTAAGGAACGTACTGTCTTTCTGAATTTTCAAAAATATATGTACGTTATCCGACGCTCTTACAGTGAAGGAAAACATCGTGAGGATACCTGCGCACGCCTGCGAAGAGATTCAAAGGTTGTGCGTGAAGTCGGGCAATCCGCACTGGGCCCGCGTGGCCGACTAAGGCCTATACACCTGTGTACGGGTGTGTAATCAAACCGACGGCCTAACGTGCCCTTCGAAGCACGGAATATTTTTGTCGGACAATCAGGTGATTCAGCCGACTAGGTAAATTCTCAAAAAGTGACGTTTCTCCGCGTAATTCAAACCCACGGCCTCTGGGTCACGCAGCCGAACGCTGAGCCCACTAAACCATGGAGGTAGTTTACAAACACACACATAGATATAATAGACACACAAATTAATAGAAAATAAACCAATTCGGACCTCACACTAGGTTATTCCTGTCCGGTGAGATCCAAATGTGTGTACATTCCATTTGTTCTTTATGATTTGGATAATTTCCTAATTGAGCTAAAGATGACGTTGTACGCTATTATATGTCGCAAGCATTGTGCCACTTACGTATAAAGAATGTTCAACGGCCAAGTTACACAACATCAAACATAATAATAAAGTAATCGCAGTAAGGAACCTTAGACTTGGCACGTCTTTGTCTTCATTTCATTACTTTTTAGAGATAATCAAGCAGCCCATCGAGACTTGGCTAGATTTTTTACAGAATGTTTTTGTGGGATCTTTGTTTCTCTGGCAGTAACAATTAACCGCGTGTGTACACATTAGTATTTCATTTTACTCCGTAACCTTCCAAGTACAACAGTATAGCGAGCCTCAAGCCAAAGGGGCGTATAAGAAAAAAAACGCATATTTTTTTTCTTATAACGTTTCTAAATTTATGAACACAATCAAAATGTTTTTGTCACAATAATATAAAAACCAATTAAATACACATGCAATTTATAATGTATACGGATATCCGTAGGAGAACTATGGTGACCGACATAGCCCACGGGATAAGCAAGATGAAGTGGCAGTGGGCAGGGCACATAGTGCGTAGAACCGATGGCCGATGGGCCGAAAGGTTCTGAGTGGCGTCCACGTAACGGAAAGCGAAGCGTAGGCCGACCCCAACCAGATGGGGATGACCTGGTTAGGGTGGCGGGAGCAGATGGATGTCAACTCCCGCATGCAAGGGATCGGTCCGCGTGGAAATCATTAGGTTGTAATGATGATGATAAAAAATAAATGTATTATTATTACATGTATCGCACTCGTAACTTAGGTATAAAGCTTATGTACAAACAAGTTCTCAAAGTAACACCATTGAAAACAAAGCTTATCGTTATATAATTATAGTTGTTATTTGTTTGGCAATTTAGCCGTTACGTGTGGTGCCGTAGTTCACGAATCGCCTACGACCTTTAGATAATCCGCTACAGTTCAAGGCAATGATTGCTGAATTACAGATGAAACGTGCCAAATGAACCGACTGAATGAGTATTACACTGGGTACAGAAGTGTAAAAATCAGTGATGTGTTGTTAGGTATCGAGACAATGGGAAATCTATAGCCAAATGTTTGACGATCCATTTGGTGTTATGGTTGAGACGTCGGCTACTACACCGAGGGTTCCCGGTTCGATCCCCGGGTTGTACAAAATTTGTGTGCATGAACATGTCTGTGTGTATTGGTCTGGGTATTTTCTATGTATCATAATGTATATATTTACAAAAAATATACACCTTCCAAGTAAAACAGTATAGCGAGCCTCAAGCCAAAGGGGCGTATAAGCAAAAAACGCATTTTTTTTTCTTATAACGTTTCTAAATTTATGGACACAATCAAAATGTTTTTGTAACAATAATATAAAAACCAATTAAATACACATGCAATTTTATAATGTGAGTACATTAAGGACAAAGATATTAAGTTTTTATTGACAGCGCTAATTTTCTTATACACCCCTTTGGCTTGAGGTCCACAATATATGGACTCAAGTTAATAGGAAATTGGCCAATTAAGATAAATCAAAAAGGACGTAGAATAGTAATCGTGCGACTGAATAGAGTCGACCATAGCGTCCCCTCGCGGGACCCCGGCGGGACCCTCGCGGTCGCCATTCACGGAAATTATCAGCGCGACAGATTTAACGACCCCTCGGCAAAATGACGCGACATAACAACAAACTTTTGATTGTACATCAGATCGCTCGATTGACAGCACATTTGAGAGAAAGAAAATTGGTTATTTGCTGCACTTTTATTTATTTATTTAAGATGTTACACCAGTACTGTACATACACAATATTGGAGAATGTTGAGATATGTCATGGTCTGGTACATACTATAATATATCCATATATATATATAAACCTTCCTCTTGAATCACTCCATTTCTTAAAAAAATCGCATTAATATCCGTTGTGGCGTCACAAAGATTTCAGTGCACAGGGACAAAAAAAGCGATTTTGTTTTATACGTAGTGAAGACAAGTCAAAAAGCCTAACCCAAATTATTCGTAGCAGTTTTCCTCCCCCCCCCCCTTGCTCTTCCTAAAATCCGCAAGTCACGATTAAATAAGACGTAAGGAAACCTTTGTCCCTCGGGAACTACGAGTCATCACTTAAGTGGAAGACGCCTCATATCCAATAAAAATATTGAAGTCACAATCGGACCGGGCCGGGTGATGCCACTGGTGACGCTCTATACATATTCAAATTGACGGTTTGCTTCTGCTTTTGGTTAACTTCAGAATGGATAATTTGTGTAGCGGAAAAAATTATTACGAATAAAAAACTATGTATTAGTTTTTACGTTATGAGACATTTTATAATGTTATCATTCTAAATATATGTATACCACATAACACATTACAAGTTTATGCTGATTTGGAATTATCAGCGCTATCAATTGACATCATGTTATGCTCATCTGCGGCAAACACCAGTGGACATTTAGAAAAAAATGGAAAAGAAACAAAAATATTCACTGACATTCACACAGCGTCATCTAGCCCCAAGTTAAGCATGAAGCCTGTATTATGGGTACTAAACAACGGATAAACATACTTACATCTTTTTTTTGTAAATTCATACATAATATACATAGCAACACCTAGAACAATACAAACAGGCATGTTCATGCACACAAATGATAGTACAACCGGGGATCGAACACGGACCTCGGTGTAGTAGCCGACGTCTCAACCATAACACCAAATGGATCGTCAAACATTTGGCTATAGATTTCCCATTGTCTCGATACCTAACAACACATCACTGATTTCTACACTTCTGTACCCAGTGTAATACTCGTTCAGTCGGTTCATTTGGCACGTTTCATCTGTAATTCAGCAATCTGTAGGAAATGTAGTACTACCTTTTCATTTTTGTTATTTACTTTTATTCGATTTTACAATATGTATTTACATTATTATTTTCATTATTTTCACCATAGATTTAAATATACTAGATAAGCAACTTGCGCGTCAACACGTTCCCACGCACATATGATCACAATCATATGCCCGGGTTGCATCAAATCAGTACTCAGTGAAACGTCAACAGAGTCAAACCTAACGACGCGCGGTAAAAAAATACTCTAAAATGGTGTAACGGGTTGGAAAAGAATTCATTTCAAGGTCACAAAAACATAATAAAGCCATCCTTATTACTTTTCAAACGTAGGTTTCTAATGTTTGTAATTAAATTAACGTAAAATCTGTAAAAACTAAAATTACGTTTCAAATATTGCGTTTAAAGGTCAGTGTTACCACTAAAATCAAATCTGGTTTGCACACTATTGTGGAAAAAAATTGTAACAATAAATATATGAATATGTTTTCTATTTTCACGTATATTAACCTCAATGGTTTTCACAAATTATAATATTATCATATATTGACTGCAATTTGAAAAATGCATCAAATCTTTATTGTCTATTATTTTTTGTTAGTGACCAATAGTCTGCATACCAATGTTTAGCCATGTACTTTAAAATTGTGGAATGTTTCATAAAAACTTCCACCCCCCGTTTTAGGGTAGTGCAGGTTAGAATAAGACAAAAGTAGCTGTTTAGTCAGCAACGTATGTCAATTATTAAACATAAACAATACGAGTCCACTAACCTAAATAGCAATTACATAATTTACCCATACTTACAAAACAACATTGAAATTATTTTAAATGTCTAATTTATCATTATTGAAAATATGTTTATTTTATTTATAATTTTGTGCAAAATTTCTTATGACAGGCAACACCACCCCGAAATTGCACGATTGTGTTTCTGTCTTTGTTCAAAGTAAGCAGCGGTATTGTCTTTGTGCCTTGAGGAAGTGAGACAAATATATTTACTTTGAAATCTTTTCTGGTTTCAAAGTTACGTCTTTGCAGTTATAGAAGTGGTTACACTTTTATCGCCAGGCGCGCATGGTTATTGCTACTCTATTTATTTATCTCAATGATTTTCACTTCAATATCACTATGCATTGTAACTCTCGATTCTTTCAGCCGCAATTACTTCGGTCCGGGATACTTATACGTACCGGACCCATTGCATTCGATGCTATAGCATTTTTCCTTCATTATCCATTGAATCTTTTATTGTTTTCTCTTTAATATTAACTTTAAATCACCTTTTTCATTTATTTGACATGTTTGTTTATATTTTTGACGTTTCCCCAAGCAACGCTGAATTTATTCTTAAATTCCCTATTTTAGCTATATGACCTACGTTAAAATCTAATTTATTTCGAAATTAAATAGAAATGATTTGAAATTTGACTGTTGTCAAAGGCTGATATAAATAGAGGCCTTTGGCTGCTGGACGGGGTCTTTTTCGATTCATTCTTTTGGATTCTTTTTCGATTCAGTCTTTCACCAGTTTCTTTCGGATTATTTTACTAGTCTGATACGAGTCTATTCTTTGTGGAGAATCATAATATACCAAACTCTCATTTTACATTCCACAAATCGCTGCTGCCGCTGCTGCTGCCGAGGCTGTTACGTGAGAAGTCAAACTATTGGAGCTTCGGGTGTCCTATCGCCGGAGCTGACGCGCACCAGGTGCCAGTGAATCCCTGGAAGCGCCCTAATACTACGCGGCCCTCTGGAATCAAGCCCTCCACGGCGCCTCAAACTCACTGCTCGTGCCATCGTGCTCATCCCTGCAGTTTCCTTGTGCATCCTAAGCTGTAGAAGACGAACAAGGAAGATACAAGCTACCACACTATACACCTTCATTATATATACCTCTCACTCTACACCTCCACTCATTCCCAACCGTTTTTAATTATTTTGTATTAGGTCTATTATATTAAATTCCATATCCCTTTATTATTGGTCTTCTCATTTGTCGCTTCACGACATATCTTTGACTTGAACTGTAGCGGATTATCTAAAGGTCGTAGGCGATTCGTGAACTACGGCACCACACGTAACGGCTAAATGGCCAAACAAATAACAACTATAATTATATAACGATTAAGCTTTGTTTTCAATGGTGTTACTTTGAGAACTTGTTTGTACATAAGCTTTATACCTAAGTTACGAGTGCGATACATGTAATAATAATACATTTATTTTTTATCATCATCATTACAACCTAATGATTTCCACGCGGACCGATCCCTTGCATGCGGGAGTTGACATCCATCTGCTTCCCGCCACCTTAACCAGGTCATCCGTCCATATGGTTAGGGGTCGGCCTACGCTTCGCTTTCCGTTACGTGGACGCCACTCGAGAACCTTTCGGCCCCATCGGCCATCGGTTCTACGCACTATGTGCCCTGCCCACTGCCACTTCATCTTGCTTATCCCCGTGGGCTATGTCCGTCACCATAGTTCTCCTACGGATATCCGTATTCCGAATCTTATCGCGTAGGGAAACACCTAACATAGCCCTCTCCATAGCACGTTGAGCAACCTTTAGCCTATTTAAGAGGCCCTTAGTAAGCGACCACGTTTCACTTCCGTATGTCATAACATTTTTTATCATTGACATGAAATTGTTGACCTCTTCTTGCAACTTGAAGAGTGAGCAAAGCACCTGTACCAGAAAAGGGCACTCTTTCTCAACACACATATTTTAGGTAGAAACAGAACAAAGACAGAAGATAACTACATCGAAAAAAAAATGTTGCAGTCATTTTGTCGCCGGTTTGAGACCATTAAATTCGTAAGTTGACTAGTTCTGTCCTACCAAACCTTCCTGAAAAGGTAAAATATAGTCTCTAATAAAAAGTTTAAAACGGGTTATATTTCAGATCCTGGAGAAAAAATCTCATCATCGCTGGAAAACGATCGTGTAAATCAAACAATATTAGGATCAAATCCGCAATAGGTCCGAATAATGAGTGACCCAATTTTCTCTTAGTACGGGAAGCCCTAATTCGTCCACGCTGGCCCAGCGCAGATTGCGCAGTGATGATGATGATTTCATTCACCGTAAGAGCGTTAAACAAACATATAATTTCGAAAATTCGAATACAGATTACGTGGTGCGATTCGAACCTGCACCCTCCAGGTCGAAAGGCAACAGTATACATCAATAAGCCAAAGAGGTGACGCTCTATTTATGTAAGTATAATGATAATGAAATTGTATGAAAACGTAGTGAAGTCCCGCAAGAGGAATAACAATCATCGTCTCTAATGAGATAACTTGTGAATCAAAATTAATAATTGAAGATCACACCACGCGCCCTATATGTTAAGTCCGTAAGTTACATTTACGGAGTGAATTTTAATTAGATTCCTTCGGTGATGTTTTGAGCTTCGGTTTTATGGTTTCAGTGCTTCGTGTGTTATAATTATTTATTTGCATATAATGCAATATAATGAAAGATGTATGAAAAGACAGGAAGTGGTGGTTTTAAGGCAATTGCCGACACAGATTTACATTAATTAAATGTACTCATTCATAAATATAATCATCATCATCAGCACATTATACGACCCCACCGAAGGGCACAAGTCTACCCGTATAGCGAGTATAGTACTTTGTCGTCCACGCGGGCCCAGTGCGAAATTACCGACGCACAACCTTTGAATCTCTTCGCTGGCGTACGCTGGTTTCCTCACGATATATCGAATGTTTTCAACTTTGACCTTCGAAAACGCATCATTTACACGTAATATAAAAACAAGCCACCTACCCCATTTACCGAACACGGTAAAATCCATACTAATATTCTAAATGTGAAAGTATCTCTGGGCTGAGAGCCATCTGCGCTCGCCAATTGTCCGGTGAAGCTGTGAAGGCCACCTGCGGCCAACAGCAATAAGTCAAAAAAAAAAAAGAAAGTATCTCTGTCTGTCTGTCTGTCTGTTTGTTTGTTACGCTTTCACGCCTAAACGGCTGAACGGATTTTATTGAAACTTGGTATGTTGATAGAAGGTAACCTAGAATAGGTTTGAGGCTACTTTTTGTTCCGTTTTCACCCCCCCACTTCCCTAAAATGGGGGTTGGAAGTTTGTATGGAACATTCCGCAATTTTTGTAGTACGACGCTGAAATTTCGTATGCGGACTATTTTTCAGAAACGAAAAAATAAAGCAAATTATTTTTTAAAAAAAATCCACCCTTAAAATAGGGGATATCCAATTTTTCGCAGTTTTGAAGGTAGAATGGTAAAAATTGATATGAGGGCTGTAAGTCACAAACAATAAATTTCTCATTTTTCTTATTTCGGAAATCGGCCCCAAAAGCCTTAAGGACTTTTTTCAGTATATAAATTTACATATATATGTTACAAAAATGTAAACCTTTAGAGTTAGGGGGAGGGGATTCCTAAGTATAGTGATATATATATATATATATGTTTGTATTTTTTTTCAGAAATGAACTACTACACCTTTTAAGTTTGGGGGGGGCGAGCACTTTGTATAGTGATATAAATATTGATACATATATATCACCCCAAAATCTTTTAAAATGGGGGGAGAAGAGGATCCTTTGTATAGTGATATATATAAATATGTATTTGTGGATGGATCCCAATACCTTAAAAGTTAGGGGTGTTATCACAGTTTACAAGGTAGAAAGCTAAAAATTAGTATGAGGACTATTTGTCACGAATAATAAATCTTGCATATTTAAGTTTTTGCAAATCGGCCCTTGAAGCCTTAAATAAGGGGTCATTTATATTTGACTTTTCCCAATTTTTTAGGGTGAAAAGCAAAAATTGGTATGCGAAGCGAATAAGAAGAAGAAGAAGCAATGTTGCAGTGTTAAAATTATTCTGTTTTCGTTACCAGGAAAGTGAGGCATGTTATCCCGAATTTAACGCGGGCGAAGCCGCGGGCAAAAGCTACTGTTCCATAAATCCTTCGCAGTATGTCTGCACGTCCGTAGATATTTGCATTCCATGCACATGCACTCAGGCGGTGCACTCACGCATCTGCCGATGATATTATCTGCGAGTGACGCCCGCCTTGTGGGACATCCGTGTCGACAGTTTCTCCATAGTGAGGTAGTTCCCGTATATTGAGATTGTCGATACTTTTATGATACCTATATGGATAAAGTATTCGATTAACATACATGCTTTTTTATTTGTATTAGCAAGTTCTGTTTGTGCAAGCTGTGGCAACGTATAAGTCATTAAGGCATCACATAATCATGTATTCATGTATGTAAATATAACTAAAAATTCGTGTGGAAACCTGCGCACGGTTGGGAAGAGATTCAAAGGTTGTGCGTAAAGTAGATCAACCCGCACTGGCAGGACGCCTCAGTATCGTGAAGTCTTAAATCCACCAATGGACTGTTGCACTTAAAGTAAAGTACAAATGTCTATAAGCTGCCTGCTCGTCCTCAAGAGTTCCCACCATTGTCCATTCTGGCTGGAAACTTGGCGTTAGCTTTCTCAATGACATCCTCGGTCGGTTAATTCGGAACTCATTAAAACTTTATCGTGTTGGTGTCCGACAAATTATAGCAAAGTTTTATAATGTAGCACTGGTATCTATTACACCCAGTGTTCCCGCTCGATAATCCACTATCGATAGGTGGACAAAAGCAATACTATCGATATTATCAATACTATCGATAGTTTCGGCAATAACCAGAAGCAATAGTATCGATGCCATCGATAGCCCCGCAATAATAAACACTATTGAAACAGGAGCATTTTTCAAAGCTACTACTCTTTACTGTCGAAGTTTATTTTCCAATAGACTATCTATCGATAATATCAACACTATTGCTTCTATTGTTGCCGAAATTATCGATAGCATTGATGATATCAATTCGATAGATAGTATATCCGATTTCTAAAATCAACTATCGATTGTTCGGCACACCTGATAACACCGCACGCATCTGAATCAACGACTTCAAATGTAGAAATGGAAGGAAGGAATCATCATCATTCTACACATTACCGTTGTTGAGATAAATAAGCAAACGTCCAGCGGCATTTGGAATAACTTCAAAACCTTGAGGCGCACAAACGCTCTAATTTACAGCGCGTTATTCTCAATTCTCTGGATAGTTCGTTTTCAGAAAAGTCTTCAGGGAAAAAAGGCGCCGCCAGGGTAATGATCCCCCAGCGAAAAGTATTTTTGCGAATATCTCCACAACGGTTGTCTGCACAAATTCAAAATTTCGTACACAATTACACGAGCTGACACTATGTATATTTATGTGTGTCGTTAAAATCAAGAAATTTGGTAATATTCCGCTGGAGCATCGCACAAGTTCATCTTAGATTCGCTGATTTCAATACATCAATGTATTTACCGTTTGACATTTGTGTATCTAATAAAGCATGAAATATAAGTGGGGCCCTGTTGCCCGTAACTCGGATTACCCTGCACGGCCAACAGTTGTCACCTGTTTCCGTAAATACTGAATTCAATGTATGTACTTACCATAAGAAAGAATGTAACATTTTTTTATTATTTTTTATTTGTAACAAAAAAACATTTACATAATAATGGCTTCATAATAATAATAATATAATAAATAAATAATGAAATCATTATTCAGTGCCAAACACATACAAAGTTCTTATCTAAATTACAGTAAGGACACTGAAAGGTGCCCACTCAGCTTTATGTCGAGGTACTTAGTAAGCACCGCGACACTGATCTTCCGCGTGATATTAGTGAAGTTTTACAAAAAGTACTCATTATGTAACCAACCTCATTGTTCACGAAAAAAATTTAATAGACAAGCGCAATTGTC